>JAODAL010003303.1:0-176462 GCA_025379985.1 Phyllomedusa bahiana
ACCCCAACCACATTTAGTATCAAAGAGATCTTCAGAAAATGATTACCAAAAGGGGTGGTACACGAGTTGACATTTGGGCTGCCTTCGCTTAATGTTGGACGGATGTGACGATGCTGGATGACGACATTTGGGGTCCGTGACTGGGAGGATGGGAGGAAAGACTGCTGGATGCAGGTTGCATTAACCACGAAGAACAGATTGGCGACGCTTTTTGTTACTGACATTCACAGGGCCCTGACCCAGCGTGATAGGGCCTGACGGTCCTGTAACCTACGATCCGCTGGCTTGCGTGTTGTCGCCAGCACGGGAAAGGAGCACCTTCTCTCGAAACCTCTACCTCATGTCCTATACTGCTCTTTGCTCCCTTAAACCACCTGCATTTTGCTCCATGTTCAGAAAGATAAAAATGTAAGAAGGTATGGAAGTTTTTTGACAGTTCCTTATTGAAAGACGATAAATCAACAGCTATTCAAAATTTCCCTCTAATTTCCTACAGCCAACTGGGAAATTAGAAACTGAATTTTTTCTAGCGAATACCTGTGAAATGCGTTGGTGGAAGAATCAACAGTGTTCTTCCTTCAGTCAAAGGGGATTTACAACTGCCCTGTAGGACTGAAATTAATAGTTTTCAAACAAAATATCATACAAGTGCGCTATTCTGAGGCCAAAAGATTCACCAAGCGCAATAAAACTTTTCAAAAGTTGCACAAATTTGAAAAAATTGCGTTTTTTGCCAGCAATGACAAAATACGAGAACAGTTACTAGAACATTTTTCTATCAAAATTGTCGTACAAACGTGGCTATTTGAAAAAACTAGGGCCACCCACGTGCCAATACAGCTATTTAAAAGTTATGGGATAAAAAAAGGGTGGTTTTTGCACAATGAAATACACCAACAGTAACTACAAAATTTCGGGTATCCTAATATAAGTACAAGGTGGGTCGTTGAACAAAATTGGGCTGCGCCAAAGTGAAAATCACCTATTTAAAAAAGTTATTAAACGGATTAATAAAAGGTGGGATTTTGCACCAATGAAATACACTGCAGTTACTAGAAAATTTTCTGTATCCTAATATAAGTAAAAGGTGGGTGTTTGAACAAACTGGGCTGCCCCAAAGTGAAAAACACCTATTTAAAAGTTTATAGGATAAGAAAAGGTGGGTTTTGCACTAATGAAATACACATGCAGTCACTAGAAAATTTCTGTATGCTAATATAAGTACAAAGGTGGGTTTTTTGAACAAAACTGGGGCTGGCCAAAGTGAAAAACACCTATTTAAAAGTTTATAACGGATAAATAAAAAAAGGGGGGTTTTGCACCTAAAAATAACACCTGCAGTTACTAGAAAATTTCTGTATCCTAATATAAGTAAAAAGGTGGGTCTTTTGAACAAAACTAGGTGCACAAAATAAAAGGAAAAATTTCACCTCAGGTGCGAGGGGTGCTTTGGGCCCAAAAAATGGTAAAAAAAAAGCCATTTCATTGAAGGTTTAAAGCAAGAGTTGGGCTGCACCAATATACACTCTCCTTTCAAAAGCCTGCCTGCCTGTGTTCGTCCGAACCTCCCCCTCCCACTCCCTGCGGCTGTAAAGAGCTAGATGCTTCTTTTAAATTCTCTGTCTAACTAACTAAGAGCTGAAATTCTCAAATCTACCTACTATGTTCTAATGTTTACAGCTAAAAGCATAGTTGTCTGTATGAATAAAGAGAACTGTGTCTCTGAGCTGAGCTGAGCTGTATTGAGAGAGACCTAGCACGCCCTGCTCTAGTGAGAGACACTGAAACATTGATAATGAACAGAAACACTGTTCTATTTCAAACGAGATCATGTGATTTTTCCAGCCAATGACAACCATACACATCACAGTCATGACATCGCACACTCAGCTCACCCTGCTCTATGCTCTAAGCTGATTTGCTGGCCGCCAAAATTACAAGAAGCGCCGAAAATGGCGCGATAGTAATAGATTATGTGCAGATTCTCACCTAAAATATTGCGTGATCGGAACTTTCCGATCAACCTAAAAACCGTGCCGATTTCAACTTTCACGCTTATAATCGCTCATCCCTAGTCTCCATAAGTGACCAGTCTTCTTTCCATAAGAACTGTGGAATAGCCTGCCTTAGGAACTGGTCATAGCAAGGACAGTTGAGGGGTTTAAAAAAAAGTCTTAAACAATCACAGAACAAAAAAATGTGAACACTTACAGCATGTAGGCATATAGAATACTTGTTTTGAATATTGATCCTGTTTAATCACAACTTGGAGATAAGGACCGATATGTTTAATTTTAGGTTCATGCCTTGTGGGTTTAATATTTCTCTAGACCAATAAGTGATAACAAAAGGTGAAGTATATGATTTTTGCTGCCCAGACGCTACTTTTTATGTGCAATATATTAGTGTAGAATGCGCCTGATTTATGAACCCACTTTACTGCGAGTCATAAATCAGGCGCATTCTAGGGCATAAACGTCACATGTGGCTCAGATAAACCATTTTGAATGTGGTTTATCTGTTCCATCAGTAATGTGCCTGGAATTGCCACACTGAGGCTATAATTCTATAGCTTCAGATGGTTCTAGTGATCCCCACCTCCCTCACACCCCCGAAATCAGGCACATTACGAAGTGCCGCTGGTGCTCTGTAATACGCCTGATATTGGCGTGCGGGAGTTTTAAATCGATAGCGAATGGGGCTGCGCTAGATGTCGGGCTGAAAAGATACCAGACTTCTGGTGCAGCCCTGTTCATACATGTCGCCCAAAGTTCTTAAATTATCTATGGTTACACAGTTACATAGTTTGTAAGTCCTATAGTGTTGATCCAGAGGAAGGCAAAAACCCCCATAAGATAGAAGTCAATTGTCCTCATTTTGGGGAAAAAATTCCTTCGCAGCTCCAATCTGGTAATCAGAATAAATCTCTGGATCAACAACCCTTCTCCAGAATCCTAGTCATTATAACTTCTTATATTATATGGCACTCTAAAAATACATCCAGACCCTTTTTGAACTCTGTTAGTGAATTCACCATGACAAGTTCCTCTGGAAGAGAGTTCCATAGTCTCATCTGCTCTTACAGTTAAGAATCCTTTTCTATGTTTATGTAGAAACTTTCATTCCTCAAGATGTAGAGAATGCCCCCTTGTTCTGGATAGAGTCCTGGGTATAAATAGTTCTTGAGAGAGATCTCTATATTGACCTTTAATATATTTAAACATTTTTATTATGTCCCCCCGAAGCCGTCTTTTCTCTCAACTAAATAACCACAATCTTACTAATCTTTCTGGGTATTGCAGTCTACCCAATCCTTTTATTATTTTTGTTGCCCGCCTCTGAACCTTCCCGCATTTAGTTGAACTTGATGGACGTACTGTATGTCTTTTAATGTATTGTAAAGATACATAAATAAGAAAAAGATTTCCAGTGATCTAAACAATTAAATATTATATACTGTAGCTCCTATGCAGATCTACTGTCTTCAGTCAACAAAAACATTTTACCTTGGGTAGATATAGAGGTAGAGTTGCATTTCAGATCTACGTGACTGCAGGATTCGAGAACATATATTAAAAATATGTAATCATAGAAACACATACATACATAAAGAGTGTCATGACTAGAGTTTTTGGTGGCGGCAGAGAAGACTTTGGACCCGGACAAATGACTTTGTGTTTTTTACCCAAAATTATTTTACAACCCTTCACACTTTGTCATAGATTCCCTTCTGCTTTTTAAAAAGGTTCTTTTCCTTTTAAAAATTTTAAAATCAGTGTTGAAAAGTCAATAGCTTTTCTAATCTTATTCAGCATGTTTGGGAATATAAAAATTGTAAAAGATAAAAAATTTTGGTTTTAAATTGTCTTTTCTTTTAAAACCCTATCAATTAAAATGACTTTTTCCAAATTGGTTTGGAACAGCTTTTAAAACAGCTCAAGACCCTGAGAAAATACACATAAAGTAGGTTGGTGGAGAAAATAAAACCCGGGTTTTTAATCACAGAAATTTTTTCAGTTTGTTATAAATTTAAAATCCCCAATTTTTTTCATTGGCTAATTGGTGTTTTAGGCAGACTTTTAGTGAGACCTCATAACGTTTCCCTTTTTTGGCATCAAAGCAAGGTTTGCTAGGCACTTCTGATAAAAAAACATTCCTTTTGTACCCCTCCAGGAACTTTTTTAAAGGGGCCATTGGCCCTTCTCGCGAGCTTTAGTTTTCTAAGTAGTGTTGGGGCGATTATTTTCGACCCAAAGTTAAAAATTGGCCCGGTTTTTATGTTGATCGGTTTTTTCGTTTTCACCCCGAAAATTTTAGGTTAAAATCTGCCCCAAAAATCTTTTAATACGTGCCCTTTTTCGGGAAATTTCCTGTCATTTTGTCAAATCAGCTTAGAGAATAGAGCAGGGTGAGCTGGGTGTGTGAAATTTTTGGAAAAAGGGGGGGGTATGGGTTTTGAATTTACTGGGAAAAAATTTACATGACCCCCGTTTTACTTTGAACCCGCCCTTCCCCGTTCAGCCCCCAGTGTGTGTTGTGTATCTTTAAAAGGGAGGACGTGTGTCGGTCTCTCTCAAAAAAAGCTCAGCGAAACTGTTCTATTAGTTCCCCACAGAAGGGCTATGCTTTTAGCCCGGGGAACATTAGAAATTAGGTTGAAATTTGAGATTTTTTTGTTTTTTTTGACCCGGATGGGGAAATTTTTTAAAGGGGCATCTAGGAAACCCGGACAGCCGCGGGTGAAGGGGGGGGGGGGGCCTTTCGGGCGGGAAAACAGAAGAACAGGGAAAAAAAACGCGGGAGGTTTTGGAAAAGGGGGTGGTTTTTGTGCCCGACCAGACTGTGCTTTGACCCCGCATTGCAATGGGATTTTTAAATTTAAAAGTTTTTGGCCCGTTTTTGGTTTAAATATTTCTTGTATGTTTTTTGAAAACCCGTTTTCTTTTATTAGCTACAGATCTTTTCTAGTTTCGGGAGGGGTATTTGTTTTGGTGCAAAACTCAAACCCTTTTTTTTATCTTTTTCACCAAATTTTTTAGGTTTTTTTTTTATTTTTGGTTTCCGGCCCCGTTTTGTTCATAGAGCCCTTGCATTTAAATTTATTTTCAGGGAATTTTGTAGTCCCCCGAAAGGGGTATTTATAGGTACAAAAAAATCCTTTTTTATCCCCTTTTTTAAATTTCAAATTTTTTAAAGGGTGATAGTTTTTAAAACCGCCCGGGGAGGGGGGAGAGTCTAAGTAGCCCCCCGGGTTTTTAAAAAAGAGCCCCCAAAAGGGAATGGACTTGCCCGCAGCATGAGGCTAGCGGTCCCCTACCCCGACGTGTTTTCTTGTGATGGTGGGGCCCCGGGGGACGGGGGGTAAAAAAATTGTTTTTCCCAAAAGGGCAAGTTTAGGAAAAAGGGGAGAAGGTTTTGGGCAGGCGGGGGAGAGGTTCGTGGTCGAGACGGGCAGGGCGGGGCAGGGCGGCGGGGAAAAAGGGGAAGGGGCAGGAACATAAGCAAAGCGGACTGGTACACGGGTAATCAAAACGGAAATTAACACTCTCAAAGAATGGGACGCACACCCAAAAATCTTTGGGGGAGACTGCTGGGGGCCCTATTTCCCTTTATAGGACCCGCGGGCCCTCAATTAAAACCCCTTTTGGGTGCGCTGGCCCTTTAAAACCAGACCAGCCGTCGCGGCGCGCCCTTTAAAAGCGGGTACGGCCGGCGGCCCGGGAAAAAGGGGGAAACAGCGTTTTACAGGAGCGCGGGCCCGGTTAAAGGGGAACCCGGCGCCGTCTTTACTGGGTTTTGTATGGTTGCGATTAGCTGGAAAAAAAAACATGACCTCTTTTTCTTTGAACAGGTTTCCTGGCGCCTCGTGGGCTCTCAAAGGTTCTCAGAGCAAGGGAAGGGGGCGTGCGCTTTTGCTTTGTGTCTAAAAAGCCCCTCAGCGAAATTTTTATATTTCTTAAGAGAAACCTCCTATATTAGCTGTGTTTCCCTTAAAATTTTTGTTTGATTAGAGATTGGAAGGGTTTTATATTGTTAGGTTTGAGAAAATTAAAGGGGATTACCGCTGTAAAGTCACAGGGGGGGGGGAGGGGGAGCCCCCCGCGGGCAACACAGACAAGCTCTATAAAAGAAAAAGGGATAAAGTTCACCAAGACTTAGTGGTGGGACATTGCATGCTTTTGCTTTATTATTAACAGTTTTCTATTAAATTTTTTCCCTGGTTTTTGGGGGCACCCGGGAACTTTTTTGGTTCACATCTTTTTAGTAAACTGCAGGTCCCTTTGTTAGGTGCAAAACCCCACTTTTATTATCAGTAACTTTTCGATAGGTGTTCATTTTCAATTTTGCCCATTCCACCGTTGTTGATTTATCCACATTGCCCCCTTTAAATTTGAATCCAGCAATTTTTTTGTCCCCAAGGGTGAATTAAAAGGGGTGCCAAAAAATTTTTGGTATTATACGAATAAATAACAATACTTTGTTTTTTGCCCTTTGGCGCACTACGCTTTGTTCATTGAGGCAGCTTGCCCCCTTAAAATTTGAATACAGCAATTTTTTTGTCACCACGGTGAATTGATGGTGCCAAAAATACCTTGTATTTTTCCGAATACTTTTCGATACGTGTTTTTTCATTTTGGGGCCAGGCCGCTTTTTGATAGTTACTTTGCTTTTAAAATTTTTTGAATCCAGCAAAAATTTTTGTATTTCACCAGGGGGAATTGATCGGTGCCAAAATCCCTTTTTTATTATCCAAATTTCATTTCAGATATTTGTTTTTTTCATTTTGGGCCCACGGCCCCTGCTTTTGTTGATAGCAATTTTTGCAGTTTTTATTTGAACCCAAAATTTTGTTTTGTTTTAGGGATTTGGGGGAATACTGTAAATTTGGGGTTTTTTAAAAGGATTTTAAAAAAAACTCTTCCATACTTCCCAAAATTTTTATATTTTGAACATGGGGCGATATTCGGTGGGTAAGCGAGCAAAGGGGGGGGTAGGACAGGGAAAGGGTTAGGGTTTCGAGAGAAGGGTGCCTCCTTCCATTGGGGCGACCACCCCATGCCAGCGGTTTCGTGTCTTTGCAGGTTTTTTCGGGTTTTCCGCTGGGGTCAGGGCCCTGTGAAAATTTCTCAGAAAAACGAACAGGGGCACCAATCTTTTCCTTCGTGGTTATTCAACCGGGCCCACCCACGGTTTCTTACCTCATTTTCCCCCCGTCACGGCCAAATGTCGTCTTTCACCCTATCAGCCATCCGTCCCTTTAATTGAAGCCCCAAAATGTAAACTCGTTTTACCCCCAAGTGGATAATCCCATTTTCTGAAGCCTCTTTGGGGAAAAAATGCGAGTTGGGGTCAAAAGGGGCCATTTTTAAAAATCAAGAGGCCAAAGGGATGTTTTTTTCTTGTTTGGCCCCCGGGTTATTTGGATGCCAGAGGAGGAAAAGGAACCCGGTCAATGGGAAAAAACCCCCCGGGCGGTCGGCACCCCCTTTGCGGCCCTTTTTGCTTTTAGCCCGCAGCTCCTGGATGCAAAAATTTGTCAGGACGACGAAGTCCCCCGTGTTGATTATGTTGATGACAAACTTTGCGGAAAAAAAGTGGTCTTTTCAGCGGGTTTTGTTTTGTGAGGTTTCATCACGGGCCCAGGGGGAAAGGAAGATGGGGTTTAGTGTTGTACGGGTTCCCGCCCCCAAAAAGGGGGGGAGAGGGGGGGTTCGCGGGAAGGGCCGTGATAAGTTTCCCCCAGCCCGGTCAGCGCTCCCCGGGCCTCCTCGCTTATGGGCCCCGTCAAAAAGGCCCAGGACCTCTCAACCCGGGCCTTTTTTTGACCAACCCTTTTGTTTTCCACCAGCAGTCATATGCCGCCTATGCCGAAAACCCCATAAGGGGTAGAGGCAAGGGAACCTTAGGGTTTTAAAACCACCTCCCAACATGTTGGGTTCCCCATGCAGAGAAGGGGAAAGGGGATTTGGGAATTTGGAGGAAAATTACTTGGCCCAAAAAGGGGGCTGGGCCCGAGCCGGGCCCCCAACCACTGTCACCCCCCTTTTCTCTGCCTCCTCCTCCCGCCACCACCAAGCTTTCCCTCAGCTGCCCATGTCTTCGGGTTTTCCCTTTGATCAGGGTTTTTCCCCTTTCCGCTTTGGGGGCCCTCCCCCGTTGCCCGAGTACATTTACCACCCCCACCCAAGAGCCCATTTTTCCCCCCCTTCCCCTTCCGCCGGTTTGACGCCCTGCCCGATTTTCAGCGGCCAGCTAGCGGGCCCCCCTTCGGTCTTCCAGGTTTGGGAGCGGGGAAAGAAACATTTTTAACCCAAAAAAACCCATCCCAAACCAAAAAGGGCCGAAAGGGTTCGGATTGCCAAGGTTTTTGGGCCTTGGAAAGGGTTCCCTTTTTTCCGTTGGGGGTCACAGATGGTTTCCGCCCTTAAATGGCCTTTTTCTCCCCCCCAAATTAACCGGGATCCCAAAGCAGGTTTTCCCTTTGCCGGGGAAAAGCCTTTCCCGGGCCCGGGGCCGGGCCCGTGCTTTTAAAAATTTTCAAGGGGGTTGTCTGCATCTGTGCCCGGGGAAAGTCCATTAAACCACCACCTTTGGGATGTAAAGCAGGGCCCAAAGGCCCGCTTTATCTTGTGACAGCTCACTGGGTTTAGCTGGGTGGTGTCCCCTTTGGGGGGGGGGACGGTGGCTCTCAGGCTCGGCGAAAGTCTTCAAAACCGCAGGGGTTTGGGGCAGGGGTTTTTTTCCCAAAGGTCCCTTTTGGGGGCATCCAAAAGTGCCCAAAAAAAGAACCAGGCCGGTTGAAAAATTTAAACTGTCTTTTGGGGAAGTACCCCAAAACCCGGTCAGGAGGGTGTGGATGGCTCTCCGCAAAGAATTTTCCCAGCGTTGGGTGGGGGGGGCCCAAGAACCTTGTGGGCCCGGCAAGGGGGTGTGCATTAAAGGGCGAAAAATTTTTGGCCCCCCCCTTAAGTTCGGTAGGGTGGGGCAATCCCTTTTTGGCACATGTCAGAACCTTGTGTCCAGAAATTTCTAAAGAGCTACCTGGGTTTGGACTGCCTGTGAGGAAGGCTCGAAGTTAAAATTGCAAATTCCGCCATTCCCCACCCTCTTCGTCCCCCCCTGGTGGGGTTTTTGCAGCGTCAGCTCGGCCTCCCCGTCAACCGTCTCATTTGTTGACGTGGCAACCCCGCTGGGGAAATTTAAACCTCCACCAAAGCTCCCCGCGATTTTTTGGCAGCCCGGGGAATGCCAAAATGCATTTTTGGGAAATGAAAAATGGCCCGAAAAGCAGCCCGGGGCGGGGGCCTCGGGGGTGTTTTTAGCCACCGGAGTGGAGGAGGTGAAACAAACTCTGCACCCTCTTGCCGTTTTGAAGAAGCCACCAAAATGGTCAGTGCGGACAATGCGCTTGTCAGCATGAGCATTGTGGTGATCTTTGTTCTGGAACAATCGATTGGACACTCTGCAACAACAGGTCCCGCTCAGCGACAGGAGGAGGAGTACGGACACATGATGCGGACACGGAGCCTTTCTCTCTGTCCAAAATCCACAAGGCCCAACCACTTTCACAATTTTCATCGCGTCTTCATTAGGCAGTGGTTCGGGGTCCAGAGCTTGTTGCTAGGTGGAGCCCCCCACATCAGACTCTCAGGTTGCTTCATCTCAGGCAAGTCAGGGTCTGTGTTGAAGCTGAGCGGACGTTGCTGGTGGAGGAGGTGGATGCTATTCCTAGTCACCGATTGTTACCGACGTCCATGCCTTGGAAAGAGGTTGGCGCGATTTTAGGCGGAGGAGAAGTTGAGGAAGATCAGTTTTCTAGTGCCCCTTGACCCAGTGGCTGGAATCAAGGCTCCATCTCTCCACATGAGTTGCTTGGGATGCTCATTTTCTTCCAACTGATCTCGCATTCAGGCCATCAAAATGTACAAAAAGTTAATGGGTGGCACCCTCCTGGATCCCCGGTACAAAACAAAATCTCTGCAACTTTCCTTCCACACACCCAATAGAGAGTAAAATGCAGGTTTGGAGTACCGTGCTGATTGATTCAACTGGAGACATCTGTTGCGGTCTGCTTCACGGTTCTTCCAAATGTCTCGATGGAACAAAGTCCATTCAACGTGTCAGCAGCTAGTTAAGTGCCAAGTAGCCGTAGTGGCCAGCAGCAGGCATAGGTGGCAGGAAGCTCTAAATGGGGTGACTCTGGCAATCTTTTATTTACCACCTCACCAATGAATGTATGTTGGGTACACATCCAACACACAGAGACTGATTTAGTCATGGTGCCGACTATCTGCGTCTACAACACGATGTTTTGGATGTGTTACGGACCCAATAGACTTATGGGTATCCTAAAAATGGCATGAATGGCCCGTGCTCGCTCGCCCCGCCATAGAGGTGTTGTCCTGACCAGCAGCCCGTTCAGCGTATATCTGAGCGGACATTCAGCACAGCTGGTGAGTTCATTACAGACAAAACGCATCCGGCTTTCCACAGATAATGTGGATAGTTGACTTTCATCAAGATGAATCAGGCATGGATTCTCTGATTTTTTTTGGGAAATTGTTGTGGGCCCCATATTGCGAGGTAACGATTAGTTGCCGGTCTACTTCACATTCATTTCAAACTGAAATTGGTTTCCTCTTGAAAAATGTTTTTTAAAATGATAATTTCTTACTGCATTTTATCATCAATTCCCATAAAAGTTCATTTTGCATGGTTTTGCTGTGAGAGACTTAAAGACTCCTAGGTTTCAATGAAAAAAAACGTATTCCATTTACTCAACTTCATCTTAGGAATTTTTCGCGTTGTCAATGAATTTTGGGGTCATGGATGCTGTGAGATTACAGCAATATCATGGTCCTTTGGAACAGAAATGTGGATTCTAAGTGGCATTTCTCCCTTTCACAATTTTTAACAGTGGCTTGAGAAGTCATTTTATATTTTTTGGGTTATGCTGCTTTGAAATGCAGCTGTACTTCAGGTCCTATTATAAAATAAAAGTTGTTTCTAACAGACATTTGTTCTTCTAATTGTCAAAAGTGGATCAGGGTCATGTTTTTGTATTTTGGGGCATGTTTGCTGTGAGGATGCAGCTATACTACAGGTTCTATTGTAAAAATGGGGTTTCTTACTGGACATTTGTTCTTCCACAATTGTACAAGGGTGGCTCATAGGTCATGGTGCTGTCAGAAACTGGAATAGGGGCTAGGATACGGTAATGGTCACATATTGCAAAATGAATTGTTTTTGTAAGATCTTTAAAGGCTAGCAATCCCTTGTGGGGACAAACCTTTAATACATTTAAAAAAAAAGAAACAAAGATGTGGTGGGAATATCCTTTTTTAAAATGTGTTTTCTAGAATTAAACTACTAAAAAAAAACGGGCTGCACAAAATAGTGTAAAATTTTCCCTCTGAATTGTAAAGGGAGATAAGGGAAGACTTGAACGATGTAGGTTCCCGGACAGATATGTCAAGCCCAGTCCAGAAAAATGGTGGTTGAAAGACTCTTTTTCCCCCTTTTTTAAATTGTGGGTCAGACGGTTTAATGGTCTACTTGGTACAGAACAGGTATGTCTATGTCCAGTTCAACTAAATTGGGTTTTGGGGTTCAAAGACCCCTTTTTTCCCGGGCCCCTTTTAATCTGTGGGTTAAACAGGTTTTGGGTCATGCTGGGGTTTCCAGGACAGGCATAGTAAATGTCCAGTTAACTAAAAGGGGTGGTTGAAAACTCTTTTTGTCATTTTTTTAAATCGGGGTCTGGGGTTTTAGGGCTCTGCTGGGGCCCCAGGTCGGGATAGTTTATGCCCATTCTACAAAAATGGGGGTTTTTGAAAGACTCTTTTCCGGGACTTTTTAATTGTGGGGCAAACAGGTTTAATGGTCTATGGGTACAGAACAGGTATAGTCTATGTCCGTTCAATAAAATGGTGGTTTAAAAAACTCCTTTTTCTGGACTTTTTTAAATTTTGGGGCTGCGGTTTGGGGCTTTGCTGTGGCCCAAAAGGTTAGTCATGTCCCGTTCAATAAAATGGTGGGTTTAAAGACTCCCTTTTCCCCGCCTTTTTTTTGGGGTCTTTCAGGGTTTGGGGGCCTGCTGCGTTCCCGGACGGGGTATTCAATGTCCGTTCAAGTAAAAGATGGTTAAATCAACTGCTTCTGGCACTTATTAATTTGTGGGATGCAGGTTTTAAAGGGTCATGCTGTGGTTCAAGACAGGGATGTGAATGGTCTGTGACTTTTTTTATGTGGCTTTTTTAACCTAAGTGTGTTGTAAGATGTGCACGTATCCATTTGTGTTGTGGATGTTAATTCCAGCTTCTCCAGCCCTGTTCGGGTGGTTGTAATAATTGAAAGGTGTTGTTCCTCTCCCATAGGACTTTATGGTCCATCGGCGATAATCTATTATCGACTATCGGAAATCGTCTTGATTAATTGCCATTATGACTGTCGACCGATGATATAGTCAACGTATTCGCTCATCACTAGTTCCTAAAGCAGCAGGGTGGAAAATATCTGTTGAACTTAGATAGGATTATAATAATAATGGATGATTAATGTAATAAAAGAGCAGTTTAAACCAATATCTGATAAGCTAGAAATATGGATATAATGATAGAACGATTATAATGTTTTACCTTAAATCCCAACTTGAAAGTTCCCCCTAAAACATGAGAAATCTGTTCTCAATCTGTTCTTTCTGGACTCCTAGGTAAGGATGGGAGGGTCGGGGTAAACTGTCCCAACTGACTTGTTAGCTAACTAATTTGGTCCCTATCGTGGGTGTTGGTCAGCTATTTCGAGCTAATCTCGACCACCGGGCCAGCTGCTGGCTCTCTAACACGAAGACCTGTTCATGGGGATAGGAGGGATAAGAGTTGAAGAGGGGCTAGGGTCGGGGAACTATAGAATGGTCTCCTCCTGAAGAAGTCTCACACCGTGCTCTCACAATCCCCCCTTGTGGGTGCGACTTTATGATCTGTTTGCCAATTCATAGCCTTCCGTGTGAACTATTGTTCTCATTGAGGGGACACTGCTTATGGAAGACTCTTCCATGCAGGGTAAACCTGAGCTGAGCCGACTCCATACACAGCAGCTGCCGGCCAGTCACTGCTGCCACCTTCATAGAGCAGGCAGGCCAGCAGTTTTACTTTCGGTCCCCCTGCTCCTTCTCCCCCCACTGCCCAACGGGGGTCAGGGATGGGAGGGAGCAGGGGCAGCCTGTGTGCAGTGCGTCAGCGGGAGGTTATACAACTCCTTCACTCCCTGCGCTCGTCTGACAGCTTCTTGTCAACATGACAGGAAGCTGCTGCAGAGCCGTGCATGATGGGGACGAGTGGGCGGAGCTTTGGCTCCCTATCCTTGGATATGTGTGCTGAAAGAAAGAAGATGGCCAGCTCTTCTCACTGGTAAGAAGGGACTGGTGCAGGGGACAGAGTGTAACTGGTGCAGGGGGAGAGAGTAACTTGTGCAGGGGGGAGAGAGTAACTTGTGCAGGGGGGGAGAGAGTAACTTGTGCAGGGGGACAGAGTGTAACTTGTGCAGGGGGACAGAGTGTAATTTGTGCAGGGGGACAGAGTGTAATTTGTGCAGGGGGACAGAGTGTAACTTGTGCAGGGGGACAGAGTGTAACTTGTGCAGGGGGACAGAGTGTAACTTGTGCAGGGGACAGAGTGTAACTTGTGCAGGGGACAGAGTGTACTTGGCATGGGGACAGGTGGTAACTTGTGCAGGGGGAGCAGAGTGGTAACTTGTGGCAGGGGGACATGGAGTGTAACTTGTAGCAGGGGGGACAGAAGTGTTGTAAACTTGTGCAGGGGTGGAGAGTGTAATTTTGCAGGGGGACAGAGTGATAACCTTGTGCAGGGGGACAGAGTGCAAACTGAGGCAGGGGGACAGAGTGTAAGTTGTGCAGGGGGCAGAGTGTAAGTTGTGCAGGGGGAAGAGTGTAACTTGTGCAGGGGGGAAGAGTGTAACTTGTGCAGCTGGGACACGTGTGTAACTTGTATGCAGGGGGACAGAGTGTAACTTGTGCAGGGGGGGACAGAGGTAACTTGTGCAGGGGACAGAGAGTAACTTGTGAAGGGGGGAAGAGTGTAACTTGTGCAGGGGGAAAGTGTAACTTGTGCAGGGGGAGAGAGTAACTTGTGCAGGGGACAGAGTGTAACTTGTGCAGGGGGAGAGAGTAAGTGGTGAAGAGGGAGAGAGTAACTGGTGCAGGTGGAGAGAGAAAATTGTGCAGGGGACAGAGTGTAACTTGTGCAGGGGACAGAGTGTAACTTGTGAAGGGGGGAGAGAGTAACATGTTCAGGGGACAGAGTGTAACTTGTACAGGGGGAGAGAGTAACTTGTTCAGGGGGGAGAGTAACTTGCACAGGGGACAGAGAGTAACTTGTGCAGGGGACAGAGTGTAACTTGTGCAGGGGACAGAGTGTAACTTGTGCAGGGGACAGAGTGTAACTTGTGCAGGGGACAGAGTGTAACTTGGGAAGGGGGAGAGAGTAACTTGTGTAGGGGACAGAGTGTAACTGGTGCAGGGGGGTGAGAGTAAAATGTGCAGGGGGAGAGAGAGTAACTTGTGCAGGGGACAGAGTGTGAATTGTGCAGGGGGAGAGAGTAGCTTGTGCAGGTGGAGAGAGTACCTGTGCAGGGGGAGAGGGGAGAGAGTTATCTGTGATGGGGGATAAGAGTACTTGTGCAGGGACAGAGTGTAACTTGTGCAGGGGACAGAGTGTAAACTTGTGCAGGGACAGAAGTGTAACTTGTGCAGGGGTCCAGAGTTGTAATTGTGCAGTGGGACAGAGTGTGGTGTAACTTGTGCAGGGACAGAGTGTAACTTGTGCAGGGGACAGAGAGCAACTTGTGCAGGTGGGAGAGTGTAACTTGTGCAGGGGGGAGAGAGAGTAACTTGTGCAGGGGGGGAGAGTGTAACTTGTGCAGGGGACAGAGTGTAACTTGTGCAGGGGGAGAGAGTAACTTGTGCAGGGGACAGAGTAACTTGTGCAGGGGACAGAGTAACTTGTGCAGGGGACAGAGTAACTTGTGCAGGGGACAGAGTGTAACTTGTGCAGGGGGAGAGAGTAACTGATGCAGGGGACAGAGAGGAACGGGTGCAGGGGACAGAGAGTAACGTGTGCAGGGGACGAGAGTAACTTGTGCAGTGGACAGAGAGTAACTTGTGCAGGGGACAGAGTGTTTCTTGTGCAAGGGGGAGAGTGTAACTTGTGCAGGGGACAGAGTGTAACTTGTGCAGGGGACAGAGTGTAACTTGTACAGGGGGACAGAGTGTAACTTGTACAGGGGGACAGAGTGTAACTTGTGCAGGGGGAAAGAGTGTAACTTGTGCAGGGGGAAAGAGTGTAACTGGTGCAGGGGCAGAGGTGTAAACTTGTGCTGGGGAAGAGAGTAAACTTGTGAGGGGACAGAGAGTAACTTGTGCTGGGGACAGAGAGGAACTTGTGCAGGGGACAGAGAGTAACTTGTGCAGGGGGACAGAGTGTAACTTGTGCAGGGGACAGAGAGTAACTTGTGAAGGGGACAGAGTGTAGAGTAACTTGTGCAGGGGAGGGGACAGAGAGTAATGTGCAGGGGACAAAGAGTAACTTGTGCAGGGGGCGAGAGAGTAAAGTAATTGTGCAGGGGACAGAGAGTAACTTGTGCAAGGGGATGAGAGTAATTTGTGCAGGGGACAGAGAGTAACTTGTGAAGGGGAAGAATGTGTAACATGTGAGGGGACACAGAGTGTAACTGTGCAGGGTCAGAGTGGTAACTTGTGCAGAGGACAGAGTGTAACTTGTTGCAGGGGGACGAGTAGAACTTGTGCCGTGGGACTGAGTGTAACTTGTGCCGGGGACAGAGTGTAACTTGTGCAGGGGAGAGAGTAACTTGTGCAGGGGGGACAGAGTAACTTGTGCAGGGGGACAGAGTGTAACTTGTGCAGGGGGAGAGGAGTGAGAGGAGGAGAGAGTAACTTGTGCAGGGGGAAGTGAGTAACTTGTGCAGGGGGACAGAGAGGTAAACTTGTGCGGGGGGAGAGGAGTGTAAGTAACTTGTGCAGGGACAGAGCGTAAACTTGTGCGAGGGGACAACGAGTGTATTGTGGCAGGGGGACAGAGTGTAACTGGTAAAGGGGGGAGAGAGTAACTTGTGCAGGGGACAGAGTAACTTGTACAGGGGGAGAGAGTAACTTGTGCAGGGGGGAGAGAGTAACTGGTGCAGGGGACAGAGTGTAACTGGTGCAGGACTGTGAGTACTTGTGCAGGGGACAGAGAGTTTAACTGGTGCAGGGGACAGAGAGTAACTGTGCAGGGGACAGAGGAGTAACTTAGTGCAGGGGAGAGAGTGTGACTTGTGCAGGGGGAAGAGAGTAACTTGTGCAGGGGGAGAGAGTAACTTGTGCAGGGGGGAGAGAGTAACTTGTGCAGGGGACAGAGTGTAACTTGTGCAGGGGACAGAGAGTAACTTGTGCAGGGGGACAGAGTGTAACTTGCGCATGAGGAGAGACTAACTTGTCGGGGGCGTAGAGTAGTAAAATTGTGTAGGGGAGAGGAGATGTGAACTTGTAGCGGGGGAGACAGAGTGACTTGTGCAGGGGGAGAGAGTAACTTTTGCAGGGGAAAGAGTGTAACTCATGCCGGGGGGGAGAGTAACTGGTGCAGGGGACAGAGTAACTGGTGCAAGTGGCAGAGAGTAACTGGTGCAGAGGACAGAGAGTAACTGGTGCAGAGACAGAGTGTAACTGGTGCATAGGACAGAGTGTAACTGGTGCATAGGACAGAGTGTAACTGGTGCAGGGGGGCATGAGAGATAACTGGTGTAGGGGAGAGTTCCAAGTAACTGGTGCAGGGGGCAGAGTGTAACTGGTGCAGAGGACAGAGAGCAACTGATGCAGGGGGGGGAGAGGACCTAGTGCAGGGGTGAGTGGGAATTAGTGTGGGGGGTGCAATTTTTTTGGGAGAGTGGAGGAGGGCGCCATTGGCTGGACTTGCCTAGGGCACAAAAATGCCTTGTCCGGCCCTGACCGCTTTATCTATCCCTTTAGACAACAGTGTCCTGATACAAGGATAAACACTCTATATTTATCCAAGTTCACAACACTCACTCCCAACACTATTTGTCTGGGCATAACCACTTCTGCATCCACTTCATCAGGAAATCTGTTCCGAGGTCGTCCTAATCCCGAGTTCCTTTTCATCTCTGAGAAAGATCATCATCTTTTAATGGCTAAGGCACCTTTCCCAAGTTTGTCCTGTATTGTTAGGGTTATTTTACAAACACATGTCGATTGATCATCCTGCAAACTCCTCCCTTCTCTGCTAAGGGACCATGTCCAGAGCCATTCTATTTTGGAAAGCCTAAGATTGAGGTGGGCCCCCCTTAATTTGGGTATCAAGCTATACCTTGTTAGGGCATCTCGGAGAGTCATTATATGAATCTCTGTTGGTTATAAATAGATATAGTTTATTCCATTCCACATTCTTATTGTTTGTTTTTTAGGGTAATGAGTGGCTCAAATCCTGCCTCACTTGATCCTAGCTTTTTAAATTATCAGGCATCCTCGTGGTTGTCCCATTTGCATTCAAAATATACATTGTGGATCAAAACTGCTTTGGGACTGTGGGCCACTGGATCTCTTATGTCTGTTGTGGGGTAAGGCTCTCTCTCTTTCTGCTTCCTCTATTGACATTATGTGTAAGAGCAATATAGCCTTTGCTAAGGCACATTCCCCCGACCAGTTGCCTTCAAGCCTGGATCTGATTTTCATGTCACCACAGATCCAAAAGTCATCAGCTACAGATTGTACTTGGTTCATGAGTTGTTGTTTGGGAGCATCACTATAGTTTCTACCACCTCCTTCATTGGAAAAACAGGTGTATTTCCCAGGATATATAGTGATTCCCGAGCTTGACATAGGTCTCTGTGTTATCAAAGGGTACTTTACCTTTCACATCTCACAGGTAGGGTTAAAGTTGACTTATTGGTGTAACGTATGAGCGGGTAAGGCGGGTAGTGGACCCACTGGACCACTGCCGGGCTTGCTCCGAGGGGGCGTAACCCAAGTGGCATCGGTGCATGTGCATCTTCCACAGGAGCCTTTGATGGTAAGGTATGACTGACCCCAAACAGCCACCAGGTGATACCTCAGAGCAGTCCACGGCAGAGTGGCATGCTGACCCTGAATGGCCAGCAGTGCCAAAGCTAGGCACACCAACAGAATGGAAACAGAGACAAAGCAGACAGATATGGATATGTTGCAGGTACAACTAAAGACAGGAACAAACAGATGCCATACAGAGAGGATAAGCAAAAAGGTAAAGGAAACACCCCCCCCCCAATAATAAATAGACAGACTGAAGAACCGAAGAACATAAGAGAGGACTCTAAAGCATTAAACTCGAGGCAAGATAAAGCCAGAGCTTGACCAGGGGCAAAAGAACACGGTGCAAAGAACAAGGCAAGGAAATCACAAAGACCACAGACACAAAGAGACCACTGAGCACACTGGACTGCTAACAAACAAGATCAGGAAACCACACAGCAACAGACTAACAATAAGACACAACATGAAAAACAACCAAGGCTCGGCAGGGAGTGTGGAAGAGAAGCAGGCTTATAAACCCACAGGTGGAAGGGGATTGGGCAGGAGGAAGCGAACCCCGCTGCACACTGTGGGAATAAAGGAAGGGAGATGTGGCTGCCGCCCCCCTCTATCGAGCTACAAGGAGTAGGGCAGCAGCAAGATGGAGGAGCAGCATATGGCCAGCAAGAGAAAAGAACCGCACAGCATCACAGGTTAGTAAGATGCGGCTACAGGAGGCACACTAGCGGGACAGTGCAACAGAAACAGATCTGTCGATAGAACATAGGTACGACTGCGGTTCGCAGCAGAGGCCGCAGCGTAGGGACAGGAACGTGGCACGGACCGTGACAAGTGGTAAACAAACTGAGGAAGCATTGTTCTGAGGCCGGGTTTAAGTGTAAGGGGACTGACCCAAGATGAGCACGGGCACTAAAACATACATAACAATTAGACTTATTGTGTTGGGCAACAGAATACCTCATCCTTTCCCTACCCAAAGGAAAATTCATATAATTATATCCATTTTTCTATTGCATAGGTGTCTTCTAATGTGGGATTTGAAATGGCTATCATTTCTTTATACATTTGTGCCTGGACTTTCACCGTCTTTGTAATTTTATTGATCTGGGTCTCTTGTTTCCTCCATTCTGGGGAGTCTACCATGTCATTAATTCTAAATCGAGTGAGGTAACTTCCATCACCTCCACCATAAGTACCCAGGACATAAACCCCTGCTTCTTCTGGATTAGGGTTATCTATAGTCAAGACCAATTGGGTTCCCTTACCATCAGCACAGGGTGGTTTAAAACAAAGTCATTTAGTGAGTAAAGCTCTACCATTTTTTGTCTTTCCTTTTCAATGCAGTTTCAGGTCTATATCCCCAATCGTCTCCGGGGTTCCATCCTACCGCCCCACAGGAATCAAATTTATCAACCCAATGGTCATCGGTAACACATATGTATTGTGTCCCCACCTTGCACATGTTACATAGTTACATAGTTAGATCGCTTGTAAGGCTGAAAAAAGACAAGAAGTCCGTCCAGTTCAACCTATTTTGTTAAAGTGTTGCTAAAGTGTTGATCCAGAGGAAGGCAAAAAACCCCAGTGAGGTAGAAGCCAATTGTCCTCATTTTAGGGAAAAAATTCCTTCCTGACACCAATCTGGCAATCGGAAAAATCCCTGGATCAACGACCCCTCTCCAGAATCTGAGTCACTATAACTTATTATATTACTACACTCCAGAAATGCATCCAAACCTTTTTTGTACTCAGTTATTGAATTCACCATGACAAGTTCCTCTGACAGAGAGTTCCACAGTCTCACTGCTCTAACAGTAAAGAATCCCTTTCTATGTTTATGTAGAAACTTTTGTTCCTCAAGACTTAGAGTACGCCCCCTTGTTCTAGATACGGTCCTGGGTATAAATAAATCTTGGGAGAGATCTCTATATTGACCTTTGATGTATTTAAACATATTTATCATGTCCCCCTGAAGCCGTCTTTTGTCTAAACTAAATAACCCCAATCTTGCTAATCTTTCTGGGTATTGCAGTCCACCCAGTCCTTTTATTATTTTTGTTGCCTGCCTTTATCATTTTCAAGCTCTACAATGTCTTTCCTGTGCACTGGGGCCCATAACTGTACACAATATTCCATATGTGGACTAACCAGGACTTATATAATGGGAGAATAATGTTCTCATCATGTGCATCTATGCCCCTTTTAATACACGCCATGGATCCTGTTTGCCTTGGCAGCTGCTGCCTGATACTGGCTGCTACAATTAAGTTTACTGTCCACCAGGATTCCCAAGTCCTTCTCCATGTCACTTTTACCCAGCGTTTTTCCATTTAACATGTAGTCATGTAATGGATTTTTCCTCCCCATATGCATAACCTTGCATTTATCTGTGTTAAACCTCATCTGGCACTTCTCTGCCCAAGCCCTTTAACTTATCCAGATCCCTTTGTAATACATTATCCTCTATTGTGTTGATTACTTTACAGAGCTTTGTATCATCTGCAAAGATCGATATTCTACTGTGCAATCCATGTGTAAGATCGTTAATGAAAATGTTAAAGAGGATAGGGCCCAATACTGAGCCCTGTGGATCCAGTCTGAGTATGCACCGTTAATTATCACCCTTTGTTTTCTATCTCTGAGCCAGTTGCTTACCCACTTGCACACATTTTCCTCCAGTCCAAGCATTCTCATTTTACTTACCAACCTTTTATGTGGCACCGTATCAAATGCTTTAGCAAAATCTAGATATATGACATCCAGTGCCTTACCCCGATCCAGTATAGAACTAACTTCCTCATAGAAGCTGATGAGATTAGTTTGACAGGACCGATCCTTCATAAACCCATGCTGGAACGGTATTATACATTTTTTTTCAGTGAGCTAATCCAGGATAGCATCTCTTAGAAAACCTTCAAACATTTTACCAACAACAGAGGTTAAACTTACCGGCCTATAGTTTCCAGGATCACTTTTTGACCCCTTTTTTAATATTGGCACCACATTTGTTATGCGCCAGTCCTTTGGGACATACCCTGTTATTAGACAGTCCATAAATATTAAGAATAGGGGCCTATCTATGACATCACTTAACTCCCTTAGGACACGTGGGTGTATACCATCAGGACCTGGGGATTTGTCTATTTAAAGCTTCCTATGGCAGAGCTACACTTCTTCCTGGGTTAGACAAGCAACACTTAAGATGGAGTTAACCTTATCCCTCTGCTCATCAACAGGAAGGTCATCCTCCTCGGTAAATACAGTGGAGAAAAAATTGTTTAGCAGGTTTGTTTTTCTCTCATCGCCCTCTATAGTCTCTCCCTCAGTACTTTTCAAGGGGCCAATATTTTCTGTTTTAATCTTTTTACTATTTATATAGTTAAAAAAGTATTTTGGGGTTAGTTTTACTTTCTATGGCAATATGTCTTTCTGTCTCCAGCTTTGTTGCCTTTATCATTATTTTACATATTTTATTTTTTTCCTTATAGTTTTTAGTGCCTCTTCACTGCCCTCCTGTTTTAGTAGATGAAACGCTTTCTTTTTGTTATTTATTGCCTCTTTTACATCTCTGTTGATCCACATTGGGTTCTTCCTGTTTCTAATTATTTTATTACCATAACATATGTATCTCTCACAGTGGGCGCCTAAGAAGTTTTTAAAAATATCCCATTTATTATTTGTTCTGCCATTTTTAAATATCTTGTCCCAGTCAATACGGTTTAGGGCCTCCCTAAGCAGAATGAAATTAGCCTTCCTAAAATTCAGTGTTTTTGTTGATCCCTTGAAGGATAAATGGAAATTTATTATATTATGGTCACTATTTCCTAGATGCCCCTCAACCTGAACCTTTGTTACTCTGTCAGGCCTATTAGTGAATATTAAGTCTAGAACGGCCTTTCCTCTAGTCGGGTCCTGCACCATTTGACAAAGGTAATTATCATTAGTAGAGATGGGCGGATTTCTCAAAAATTAGATTCGCCGACTATGCCGAATTTTCTGACAAAATTTGTTTCGGTCCGAATTACTTCGGCAAAAATCACATGAAAAAACAGCTATTTCCAGGCTGCACAGAGCCTGTAGGGTGCTGTAGAATGTTGTGCCATGCTTAAATATGCAGAGGGAGCTTGGTTTGGTCTTCATACAATGTTGTGTTTTAGTATTACACACATATGACTGCCGCCGCTCTTATAATCGCTTCACTGTAAAATTTCCTGGGCACTTAAGAGGGCAAAACTGACCAAAAAACTGAAGTGGGAATGTAGCCTGATAAAGTCATGGCAGATGGAAAAAAACAAGCTGAGGGCTACGATCCTACCATTGCGTCAAAGAACACATTAGTAGGTTACCGGAGCCACCACAGATCGCAGCACAGTAAGGGGACGTCACAGCAGGAGTCACCCTGCGAGGTCACAGCATCCGGTGTCATCTACTGGCCATGTGTTGACCACACACTAGGTCATACACTTTCTCTCAGATGACATCTGACAACCCCAGCCAAGAGTCAGTCGGTTTGTCACTTGTTGGCATTGCCTGGGAACAGGTGAGGGGCTCTCACCTGTCCTCAACCCACCTCTGTCCCACAGCCAGAGAACTACTATGTGCTGTGGCCTCTGCGCCCCTATACAGTGAGGAACAACTATTTGAGGACTGTGGGCAGCAAAGAGGGGGGGAAGAAATCCCCCTGCTTCTTGCAGAAGTGGGCAAATGTGATGAGGAGAGTTGCAATGGGAGGTTATGTTGCGAGCGGTCAGGCTTTGTACAGCGACACCATTGAGGAGGATGGCGGTGACAAGCAAACAGTAATCGATGTAGCCGATCGCACATGGGAGCCGGGAGAAGCAGGCGAGGCTGGGACAAGTTATTCTGGTGCCCTAGTTAAACAAGGCATAAAGTTCCCCCCAAACAGAAAATTCAGTGCACTCCATGCCTCCTTGTGCCCCCTTTTCTCCCTGGGATGAAGTGGCGCCTTACGCGGTCGCCTACCCTCGACTACCCATTGTCCCAGCCCTGGAAGCATTACATCATCTCTACATTAAGTTTTAGGAGACGGGAGGAGAAGAAGGAGGATTTGGACAACAGACAATCTGGGATCTTGGACAGTAGAGCGTTAATGTCTGGGCCGGAGATGTAAAGTTGAGTGTTATCAGCATACTGGTGGTTTTGAAAGCGATGTGATGCTATCAGCTGACCCAGACCAACAGTGTACAAGGGTTCATCATTATCATAGGGAGAAGAGAGCAGCAGCTTGCGTGTCAGGCAGTGGCGCACGCTAAGTGGTAGTGTGGCCGGGAGTCAGCAGGGTGGCAGCAGTGCAAGGTTGGGAGCCAAACGGCCACAATTTAGACCACCCACTTTGCAGGTCCTAGAAAGTAGCGGCGCAGGGGCTCACCGGGTCAGCGGCGGTAACATAGTCTGTGCAGCGCTTTGGTGGTAAAATCACCTACTCGGCAGTGTCCCAATTTTTTGACGAACACCAAGGAGGGTTGAACTTAACTATATGTAAAAATTGGGGGCAAAAGTAAAGCATGACCCAGGGACCTAACGTTGGCACCATGGCCCTGCATCAACATCATGCAGTGTTACCATACGTGTTTCAGATGTGGTAGTCCATCCTGTCCCAACAGCTGCACCCAGTGGCACGCCTCCCATTTCCGGCAGTCATGGCTTCACCACCTCTGCCGAAGACAACATCCCTGTCTATTACGTCATCTACCGGTCCAGATACTCCTGCTCCTCCGGCACTCATGGTGCCAGCAGTTGTTCCCCGACGATTGCCAAGAGACAGCAGTATGCGTCTAGCCATCCCTAAGTGCAGAAGCTACCGTGCTCCTGTCCAAGTTGGTGGTACTGCAGTCCCTCCCTTTTCAAGTGGTGGACTCTGCACTATTCAAAGAACTGGCCAGGAAACTTGGCATTCACTTCAGCCATTGTAACGATACGGGTAGTGGCTCCTCTGGACCACCGCAACCGGTGGTAACGGCCACGCCAGGGAGCGGGGTTTAAGTAGGTCCCGGTTTTAACCAGAACCCCCTCCCCCGCAAGGCAGGATGGACTTTCTGCGGCGGGAGTCCTACCAGGTCGCTACCCCTGGCACGACTAGCTTGAGTTGGCAGCCGAGGAACAGCGAGGTACAGAATCGTAAGTCGAAACTCGTAGTCAAAGGTCAGGCCAACAGGTCAGGGCAGGCGGTGGAGATTCGAGGTCAGGTAATGTAGCAGAAAGGTCGGGTACACGGACAGACAGGAACTGATGAACAGGGGGAAATTGATGAATAGGAATAAATATATTAACAGGGGGATATTATTGAACAAGGGGAAATTGATGAACAGGAATAAATATATTAACAGGAGGAAATTATTAAAACAGGGGGAAATTGTGAACAGGAATAAATTTATTAACAGGGGCAAAATATTGCACAGGGGGAAATTGATGAACAGGAATAAATATATTAACAGGGGGAAATTGATGAACAAGAATAAATAGATTAACAGGGGGAAATTATTAAACAGGTTGAAATTGATGAACAAAAATAAATATATTAACAGGGGGAAATTATTTAAAAGAGAAAGGCCATTAATGATTTTTGATGATCCAAGTGGACAGGATGATTCCCCTGGGCGAACAAAGTCACACATGGGAGGAAATGCTCAATCAGGTTGTTCAAGTCTTACACCCATCTGCAAGACATTTTAAAAAGGGCCAGGAAATTTTGCATGCACATCAGCCGTTCTTACACCACCAATCACACCCTTCTTAAGCTGCAGCGGCACACCGGTCTCCCCCAACATAGCTGATAAAGTGACATTTTCCCAAATGGTGGAATTCCAGCCTCCATATGTTGGAATGACTCTATAAAAAGAGAAATGGCTATTATTTTGGGTTTTTTGTGATCCAAGCGGAAGGTACACCCCTGTGTAATTTTAATGTCGGCCAGTGGCAGCTCATGCGTGACACCTACCGTTTGCTCAGGCCCTTTCATGCGGACATGTGTTATTTGGTAGTTGCCAGGACTACGGAATGAATAACGTCATTCCACTGCTTCATGTTGTCACGGTAGTGGATACACTGGACCACCGCAAGCAATGGCAATAGCCACGCCAGGGAGCGGGATCTAAGTAGGTCCCGGTTTTCACCAGAGCCCGCCGCAAAGCGGGATGGACTTGCTGCGGCGGGAGTCTACCAGGTCGCTAACCTGGCCCCGACTAGCTTGCGGTGGCAGCCGAGGCGCAGCGAGGTACCGAATCGTAAGAGGAAACTCGTAGTCAAAGGTCAGGCCAACAGGTCAGGGCAGGCGGCAGAGATTCGAGGTCGAGTAACGTAGCAGAAAGGTCGGGTACACTGGCTGACAGGAACTGATGAACAGGGGAAATTGATGAACAGGAATAAATATATTAACAGGGGGAAATTTATGAACAGGGGGAAATTGATTAGCAGGAATAAATATATTAACAGGGGGAAATTATTGAACAGGGTGAAATTATTGAACAGGGGGAAATTGATGAACAGGTAACAGGGGAGGGCCTCCCCTTTTTCCACCGTTAACAGGGGAGGGCCTCCAATTTTTCCACCATTAACAGGGAGGCCTCCCCTTTTTCACCATTAAACAGGGGAGGGCCTCTCCTTTTTTCCACCATTAACAGGTGAGGCCTCCTTTTTCCACTGTTAACAGGAGGACCTCCTCTTTTTCCACCGTTAACAGGGAGAGGCCTCCCCTTTTTCCACCGTTAACAGGGGAGGGCCTCCCCTTTTTCCACCATTAACAGGGGAGGGCCTCCCCTTTTTCCACCGTTAACAGGGGAGGGCCTCCCCTTTTTCATACAAAGCCAGTTTTGCAGCTTTGTCTTTTGCTTCTTTTTTGTTCTGCCCCATTCCAATTTTGTACTGAATTCAACCAACAATGGCACAGAATGCAAAATAAGCACCTAAAACAATTCCTGTAGTTATGGTCTCCTTCAGTTCAAGTTCCATACGCTGCATTTGAAAAAACTGGTGTAATGCAAAAACTTTGGGTTCAAACCACCACGTATTATCTTCTTTAATGTTTGATTGTCACTGCTGTCCTCATCAACGATCTAGGTATGCAGAGGCTTACCGCTCGCCAAAAAACCTCCCATGCCACTCTCCACATCAATACTGCAAGAAGCAGCGGGTAACTGTCCCACCTCTTCGTTACCAAGTAACTGCTGACTGTCCTCAAATTGTTCATTCTCGCTGTATAGTGGCGCTGAGCCCAGACCACATAGTAGATCTCTGGCTGAGGGAACCGGATGGGACAGTGGCAGGTTGAGGACAGGGGAGGCGCTGACCCGTTCGGGCCATGCCAACTAAGGGTTGTGTCTGACTTCCCACCGACTCTTGGCTGGGGTTTTCAATGTCATCTGGGAGGAAGTGGATGACCTAGTCAACCAATCAAGAACCATTGGGTTGCTGAACAACACACGGCCGTTAGATGACAGTGGCAGTTCTGGCCTCACCGAGTGACCCCTGCTGCGACGTCCTCTTGCTGTGCTGTGACCTGTGCCTGTTCCAGGAATGTTTTTTGCCACTGCCAAATCACAGGTGAAGAGCCTGCCACCTCTTGTCTGACATACTGTTTGTTCTAAAATGTACAGACTCTGTTTAATGAAAATATCTGTATATGAGAAATACACACCCTGTATTTGACTCCAAATGAACCCACTAACAAGCTTGGGTAACCCTTGGATATAAATTGCGCTTCACAAATGGCCAGGAAAAATTTACTTCTATGTGCCATTTAAAAACACTGTGTATTTTACTGAATATAAAAGCACAAACAGGCTTAATTAACCTTCGGATATGAATTATGCTACAGAATTTCTCCTTTGGCGGTGAAAAACAACGTTTTATTTACTGAATACAACTGCAGAAAAAGACTGCCAAAAGAAATGTGCTGCCAACAATTACCAGCTTTGTAGCGTGTTAAAACGGCGTGTATTTTACAGAACACAACAACAGAAAAACTCGTCATTAACCTTCGAATATGAATTATGCTACAGGCAAAATTTCTTCTTTGATGTTGAAAAACACTGTTTCTTTTAGTGACCACAACAGCAGAATAAACGCTTAATTAACCCCTGGATTTAAATTGCGCAAAAGAAATGAGCAACTAAAAATTAAGTGGTATTTGGATTGTAAAAATGCTGTTTCTTTAACTGAATACAACAGCAACAGGCTTAGATAACCCTTGGATATTTAATGTGCTCAAGAACTGAGCCGATAGCATTAAAATGTATATGCAGCTGAATTGGACGTACACTGAACTTTAATTCCAAAACCCCACAAAATCAGAATTAGAATGTAAGAGAAGCAGTCTCTGAGACAAGCTGTGACACCCCCCCAAAAAATCGCTGTAAAAAGTTTAGTTCTTTAGTAAGAGATACCCTGAGCAGCCCGCGGCAGCAGCTTCCCTACACAGCACAGTGAAAGCATGTGAGCTGCCAGCATTCGCGCCGGACTTATATAGTGCGGTGCGTCACAGAGTCCCGCCGGTCATCTGATTGGCTTCATCATGCACATGTTTATGTAGGCTATGCCTTTCTTCCTCCCAGACTTCTTTGCCCCATGTAACTCCATGTGCTCGCAGCCATTTTATCAATTAAAAACACGCTTTGTTTACGTGACTTCGTTCAGAATCAAAGTTTTCCTGAAATTCTAAGCGAATTCCACTTCGTTAGAATCAATTCGCCCATCTCTAATCATTAGTTATTGACAAAAACCTGTTTCCTTTATGAGGTTTCAGGTTCCCAATTGATGCCCGGGTAGTTAAAGTCGCCCATAATAACAGCCACCTCATCTATTTGTCTGAGGAGTACATCTTCCATGGGTTCTGTTATATTTGGGGGCCTATAGCAGACACCTATTAGTATTATATTGTTACCCCCATGTATATTTACCCATAATGATTCTACATGTTTCATTCCCTTACCTATACTTCCCGCAGTTTTGGCTTCAGACAGGATTTTACATAGAGACAGACAACTTCCCTTCCGGGCTTTATGATCTCTTCTAAATAGACGTAACCCTGTAAGTTAACCCCCCCCCGTCGTAGCCTCCATCCAGCCATGTCTCAGTTATCCCCACTATGTCATATTTTTCTTTAGCAATTAATAATATCTAGTTCATTTATTTTTTTTGGTGGGGACTCCTGGCATTGGTTAGTAGTGTGGAGCGATTTCGTTGCTATCGAGATCGAGCGATAGTTGATAGCGGCCGCTACGATAAGGTTTTTCGATAGTGAGCATCGATTATGCGCGATTACCATTAAAGGGCTATGGGAGAGCAACAACACCTTTATTATTACAACCCAAACAAGGCTGGGAAGCTGAAATTAACATCCACAACAGTCAAATGGATACGGCTACATCTTAGGCAACACACTTAGGTTATAAAAGTCACAGAAAAAAAGTCACAAAACCATTCACTATCCCTGTCTTGTACCACAGCATGACCCTTAAACCTTTGCATAACCCAAAAATTTAAAAAAGTGCCAGAAGGCAGAAATGATTTGAACCATCATGTTTACTTGAACTGGACATTGAATATCCCTGCCCCTGAACGCAGCATGAGCCCCAAACCTGCATGACCCCCAGATTTAAAAAAAGTGCCGCAAAAGGAGTTTTTTTCAACCACCATTTAGTTGAACGGGACACTAACTATAATTGTCCTGTACCGCAGAATGACCATTAAACCGGGTCGACCCACAGTTAAAAAGTGCCAGAAAAAAAGGAGTCTTTCAACCACCATTTTAGTTGAACTGGACATTGACTAGAACTGTCCTGGGCCACAGCATGAGCCCCAAACCTGCATAACCCCCAGATTAAAAAGTGCCGGAAAAGGAGTCTTTAAAACCACCATTTAGTTGAACTGGACATTGACTAAAACCTGTCCTGGCCACAGCATGAGCCCCAAACCTGCATAAACCCCCACATTTAAAAAAGTGCCGAAAAAGGAGTCTTTCAACCACCATTTTAGTTTCACTGGACATTGACTATACCTGTCCGGACCGCAGTATGACCATTAAACCTGTCTGACCCCAATTAAAAAGTGCCAGGAAAAGAGTCGTTATGTCTGTACTGATTTTTGTATAAACACGGTATTTTTGCACCTTAAATTCACCTGTGTGAATAAAGAATTGCTGTTTTAAGATTTACGTAGATACTGCGAAATGAACAAAGCTGGTGTGCAAAAGTCAAAAAACACGTAACTTTTTATGTTTTGATATAATAAACGTATTTTTTGCACCTTTCAATTCCCACCTGTGTGAATATAAAATTCTGTTTTAAAGATTTACGTAGAGTGCTGCTCAAGAACAATGCTGTTGAGCAAAAGTAAAACACGTAACTTTATGTTTTGATATAATAAACGGTATTTTTGCACCTTTCAATTCACCGTGGTGAATATAGAATTGCTGTTTTAAGATTTACGTAGATCTCGGCGTCAATGAACAATGCTGGGTGCGCAAAAGTCAAAAACCACTAACTGTGATGTTTTTCGTACGATACACGGTATTTTTGCAACAAACAACCTGTGCTGACTACAAGATTGCTGATTGAAATTTTTAAGTGCAAGGGATATAAAACAGTCACGGGTGTAATGGGAAAAATTTGAACACCTATCTGAAATGTAACTGATAATAAAAGTGGAGTTTTGCAGCTAACAAAGAGACCTGCAGTTACTAGAAATGAGTTTTATTTCCAATATAAGTCAGGCTGCCCAATATCCAGGAAATATTTCAATAGCAAACTGTTATAATAAAGATATTCCACTACAAATGTCTACAACTAAGTCTTGGTAACTTTATCCAGTGTTCTTTATAGATAGAGCTTGTCTGTGTTCGCCCGCGGCCCCCCCCCCCCCCCCCCCCCCCATCGCCGTGAAATTTACAGCGGGAGAACTGCTTTTAAAAATTTTCTAGCTAACTACATAAAATGTTCAAATCTCTAAAAATAACTAAATAGGAAGTATCACAGAAAATATTAGAGGATTCTCTGACCAGAAATAGACTAATTTAGATGAGATGTTTGGGCCCCCAGGCAAGCGCAGGTCCTATCCCTATGAGACCTGAGAGACACTGAGGGTGAAACAGAAACGCTGTTCTATGTAAAACGAGGTCATGTGATTTTTCCAGCCAATCGCAACCATACACATCCCAGTCATGACGTCGCAACACAAAATCTCACCCTGCTCTATTCTGTAATCTCATTTGCTGGGCCCCCAAAATTACAGGAAGCGCCGAAAAGGCGCGATCTTAATAGAAAGATGCACAGATTATAACCTTACGTATCTCATGATCTGGAAATTTCGATCACCATAAAAGCCTTGCCGATTTCAACTTTGTCGATAAAAATCGCTCAACACTAGTAACAACCAGTTGTCAATATGTTCGCATGTTTCCAGGAGAAATTACACAATTGCAGAGGAAGAGCACAAGATAAACTTATAAGGAAAGATGCTCCATAATTATTCAATTGGAAATACAGATGCTTACTAAAGCAGACACTTTTGGAGAGGTGATGGCTCCTTTTGAATTTCTAAGTATTCTGCTTCTGATTGCATCTGATCCGTGTTGTATTCCCTTATGTAGTCTGCAGTGTGATTGCATAGTGGTATTAAATCTCTATTTCTGACTTAAAAGGGAGCACATGTCCATCCTTAACCATATAATGAGGGGCTTCTATGTTTCACTTCTATCTCTTTTATATCTTGATGCTGTGGTTTTTTATATTTTAGGGAGTATGAGAGTGATGACCAAGTAAAGCCAAATCTGCTGCAGCAGACATTGTAACCCAAATGTATTAAAGTTACTGCACCAGTTTACTGTCATAAGTTACAACAGAAATAATGTTGTGTGCCATACCTGACATATTTCTAAAGCATTTGCGCCAAAAAGAATCAGTCTGTCCGAAAGTTTTGTCTGCACCACACTTCAGGGGGTGTGTCTATGCCAATTCATACAATACAACACATTTAAGTAGCTCTCATGCCAAAAAGTGTTGTAATTCACGTGTTGTTATTTAGGCCATTTTCAAAGTGGTACGGCTTTTTTGGTGCATGGGCAGTTCGTCTTATGATGTGAAACATTTATAAAGTTCTATGAAACATAAATATCAACTGAACTTTGCGCAGCAGCAGGCTCAGACTGGCTGACTGGGGAGTTGGTGAAAGTACCACCACCACCGCATGGGAGCCCGGACAACACATCCTACCTCAGAACGCCCAGGCCCTGTGTCCCGAACATTCAAAGGCAGGGCCTGTTGGTGCGAGGGCTAATGCTGGGGCTCCACTATTAAACCTGGTAGACCTAAGGCCTAAGCCTAAAGCCTACTAGGCGTCAGCCTCTAGTACTGATGTAAGTGGTGCGATGATGCCCTTGCTGGGCTTCACAAAGAGAAGCCGGCCTGCTACTCATTGCACCAGGGGAACGGGAGAGAGGTAAGATTATTTTTCTTCCTTTTCTATGACTAAAGGGCCTACAGCCTCCAGCCGGTTAGTTCTCTTTACCCTCTAGGAAACTGTGCCTCTAAGCTGTGACCTGTAACCACTCTCCCACCCCTGGAAAGTTTGTACAGAATTGCTGAAAAAGTGAGGAATCTAAAATATTTGTGTAACTTCTACAGGGACAAGTAGTGAACGTGAGAAGTCATCTCAGCGGTCTGGACTGGATGGAGAAGAAAAGACAAAAACAACACCTCATGAAAGAACTGAATGACTTATGAGAGAAGACATCTCATGTGAGTCCTTGGATGTCAGGGGTTATTTAGTTTCTATATTGGATCAGTGCTATGTTCATTTGGTGGTGACCTGAGCTGCTGTCTGACCATTATGTGGTCTCTATATGGTGATGTTGTAGTTTATACCTGAGATGGTGTCTGACCACTATGTGGTCTCTTTATGGTGGTACTGTAGGTTATACCTGAGCTGGTGTCTGACCACTATGTGATCTCTATATGGTGGTGTTGTAGGTTATACCTGAGCTGGTGTCTGACCATTATGTGGTCTCTATATCGCAATATTGTAGGTTATATTGGCGCTTTTATAGTGGCAGCATACACTTCTCACTGATTGTAAAAGTGAGTGCACACTTGTTCCTGATGCTGTTATCAGGGGTTCTACTTTTACTTTCTTGCTTGTGTTTATAGTAGTGTTTATTTTAGAAAGTGATTTGGTGTATGACCAAGGGAAAACTTGTAGGCAGATATTGTATGTGGACTGGTGGGGGGGAGCTGAAATTGTATGTTGGCTGGTGGGGGGAGGCAGATATTTTTGTGGACTCGTGTGGGGTGGAGGACGAGATGGATGGAGCCACTTAGCCATATGTCTATCTACAGTTAAAAAAAAATATTACAGTGCCTTGCGAAAGTATTCTGCCCCCTTGAACTTTTCAACCTTTTGCCATATCTCAGGCTTCAAATATAAAGATATCAAATTTTAATTTTTTTTGTGAAGAATCAACAATAAGTGGGGCATAATTGTGAAGTGGAAAGAAATTTATTGGATATTTTACATTTTTGTAAAAAAAAAAGTGAAAAGTGGGGTGTGCAATATTATTCGTCCCCTTTACTTTCAGTGCAGCAAGCTCACTCCAGAAGTTCATTGAGGATCTCTGAATGATCCAATGTGGTCCTAAATGACTGATGATGATAAGTAGAATTCACTTGTGTGTAATCAAGTCTCCGTATAAATGCACCTGCTCTGTGATAGTCTCAGGGTTCAGTTTAAAGCGCAGAGAGCATCATGAAGACCAAGGAACACACCAGGCAGGTCCGTGATACTGTTGTGGAGAAGTTTAATGCTGGATTTGGATACAAAAAGATTTCACAAACTTTAAACATCCCAAGGAGCACTGTGCAAGTGATCATATTGAAATGGAAGGAGTATCAGACCACTGCAAATCTACCAAGACCCGGCCGTCCCTCTAAACTGTCATCTCAAACAAGGAGAAGACTGATCATAGATGCAGCCAAGAGGCCCATGATCACTCTGGATGAACTGCAGAGATCTACAGCTGAATTGGGAGCCTCTGCTCGTCTGTCCTAAAGTACACCTTGTTCATGCAAAACACATTATTTAATTAAATGACTTGTGTTGTGTTGCATGTAAAAAAAAACCTCTCATTTTTAATTTCTTTACCTTTTAGAGGAGGTTTAATATTAGAACCCTTTATTGTAGAAGAACAATTTAGGCAGTTTAAACAAGGGAACGTGCCAGTTTTCACGGTGTCAAGTCTTGTCTGTCTACTGGTACAAATTTTAATGTCAGAAGACATGAGCTGGTCACCAAGGGTATGTATTTGTATTGTTTTTTAATAATCATGTATGTGGTATTTAAACCCTCCTTACAACACATTGCGCATGCTTGAGAAAGAAGGATTACGCCTTTGAAACATTGAAGCACAGGTGTGCATCTTGCCCGATGTTAGACGTCTCCCTGCTATCCGAATATGGACTAATTGAATGAATCCATGGAGGTTATTTACCAGATTAAAAATTAAATATACCACTGCACTTTATGTCTAAGGACTTTTATATTGTACCTAATGTGTGTCTTAAAGTTTATAAACATTGGTTTGGATATAAAAATGCAAGAAAAATAGTATATAAAGTCTACCATTGTTTGCACTAAAGACTTTAGGAGCTTCGGAGATGCCTCATATGGAGACTATTTGCTATTGAGGTATACATTTGGTGAAGAAGGTTGGAACTTTTATTGCATTATGGTTTTGTAGCCCATTCCAGCTTTGTGCAGGTCTATGATCTTGTCCCTGACATCCTTAGAAAGCTCTTTGGTCTTGCCCATGTTGTACACAGGAATCTTTTATTAAAGGTGACTATTTAAGACAGCCGTCTTTAATGCAGATAACAAGTTGATTAAGAGCGCTAGCTGGTCTGTGGGAGCCAGAACTCTTAATGGTTGGTAGGGGATCAAAAACTTATTTCTCTCAGCAAAATGCAAATGTATATAATTTATACAATGGGATTTTCTGGATTTTATTTTGGATATTCTATCTCTCAATGATAAAATTAACCTACCCTTAAAATTATAGACTGTTCATGTCTTTGTCAGTGGGCAAACTTACACAATCAGCAAGGGATCAAATAATTATTTCCACTGTATGATATGCTAGAATGTGACAAATGTGTGAGACAGACACATTTATTTTCATGTACAGTAGCTTTAGGGTGGGCCAACAAGATCAACTCCCCTGTGGGCTCCAGGCCCCCCAGTCTGACACTGCGCGGCACTACCTAAGACAATTTCCACTAACACAGTTCTCATACATCTGGGCCTGTGTCTCTATTTGTTTTCAATATGGGGGGAGGGGTGAAATATTGGATGTGGGGTGGAAAGTTGCCTGTGTCAGAGTTGCTTTTTAGTCCCAGACTGGCTGGTTCCATCTTACTGCACCTATTATACTCTGCCAAAGGGAAGGTGTAACAGGAGAGTGTTGGTCCATTATTCTGTGATACATTAGTACTACAGTAAAGTGTACAAGTGATTGTTATATAGCTTTTATATTTGAAAATAAGTAAAAGTTATACTTCAACTACAGAAAACAAGTCCAGCCCTTCTAAAGGTCCCTTGCCAAACAAATAAAAAACAGTATTGGTTATAAAACATGGTGATGCAAAGCAAAATTATTTTAAGTTTTCATTTTTAAAAAAAGTAGTAAGACAAACTAAAAATGATATAAATTTGGTATTGCTTGATCTGCACTATCCCACAGAATAAATACAACAAGTAACTTATATTCCATAGAAGTTTAAATATGCGGCACTGTTCCCACACCAAACTCTCGCCTCTCCTTCCCCTGGCTGTAAAAAAACTCCCATGCAGAACAGAAAGTTACATACCATTTATATTACTGGTGGTTAGTGCCGCCCCCTGCAAGGGCCGCACTAGGCACTGAACCTCCAGTGCCAGGTGGTAAATATGGTCTTGGTGGTGATGCGGCATCTCAGTTTGCCTCCAGCGTTCAGGAAAGCTGAATGACACCACCTCCATCCCTTCAGAAGTCAGTTTTTCTATCATTGGAAAACTGTTTTCATTCTTGTGGTTCTGAATGGAAACGTCACCCATATGACCACTGATTGGCTACAGCGATAAAGTGCCTCACCATTCGGATCTGTTCGCTTCTAAACGGTGATGTAAATGAGTGACACATTACCGCTTTAAATTGCTTTCAGTTTGTTCTCACATTTGTCACTGAATGTATATACTGTTTCCTATGTCATATTGTTCTATGCTGCATTCTGTGTACATCTCAGGTTAATCAATTATTGATAACAATAGCATTTTGAATACAATTCCCAGAGATAGTGTGCAACATAACTGTTGTAATTATGAAGAAAGTCCCCACAATACTCTGGAGACCCAAGTGACATCAGCTATATGAAAAATAGCCAAAAGCAAAGCAAATGATAAGATGCAGTATTGTTTTCGGCTTTACCTTAACAAAGACAATATGTTCAGCTAGTACTTTCTTTAAACATAACATTTACTTCTAGAATGAGAGTCTTTTCAATTAACTGTACTACAATATAATTCTGGTATGGAAACAAGGTTATGCAATGTGTATTGTTTCTTGTATAAGACATCACCAAGTTTCTAATGTGGCGATTACATTAAATAAAATTACAGTGGCATAAAAGCTTTTATGTCTGGGGGAATCGGACGATGTATAGTGAATGTTTTCATAATGCATTGTCATTCTGGAATACAACTACAAGAGAACTCTAAGACAATGTGGGTGGTTTAGTTTAATGTATTTGTTTTTAAGACATTTTAAATAAGTAATTGCATTATTTTAACATACAAGAACATTGCAACCACCCACTTGCTGAACTGCAATTGCTGCAATTTTGTTCAGTTTATATAGCTTGTATTACAAAGCTCTTTAATTTTTAAAATATGAGCAGAAGATATGGTAACAGTGTAAGATAGCAAATGGGGCCCAGAGATGGAAGGGACCAACAGGTACGAGGACATTGGACATTTTTGTATAGCTTTCTGCTATATAGCACTAATATGAAGATAGTGCTATATCCCCACCTTTAAATTACTGCTGCTTATGCAGCTTTTTTCTTTTATTAGGTGGTGGGGCCGATCATATTTATGGAATCATATGAATTCCCGTCTCATCCTTGGATAAGGACTTATGCACAATGGCATGTGCTGCTTTCAAATGCATCTGTGAGCACTGGTTTTAGCAAATAATACTGGCATAATACAACGAATCAATGGAGTAAGAAAGTAATTCTGATAGCTACAGTGGAGAAAATAAGTATTTGATACACTGGTGATTTTGCAAGTTTTCCCAGCTACAAATAATGGAGAGATCTATTATTGTTATCGTAGGTAAACTTCAACTTTGATGGACAGAATCTAAAAAAATCCAGAAAATCACATTATGATTAAATAATTAATTTGCATTCTTATATGCCAAGAAATAAGTATTTGATTCAACAGAAAAAACAGAACTTTATATTTTGGTACAGATACCTTTAGTTTGCAATTACAGTGGGCTGACGTTTCCTCGTAGTTCTTGACCAAGTTTTTACACATCATAACAGGGATTTTCGCCCACTCCTCCATACAGATCTTCTCCAGATCTTTCAGGTTTCTTGGCTGTTGCTGGCCTGCATTGAGTTTCCTTTTCCTCCAAAGATCATCGATTGGGTTCAGGTATGGAGACTGGCTAGGCCATTCCAGGCCCTTGAAATGCTTCTCACGCAGCCACTCCTTAGTTGCCATGGCTGTGTGTTTTGGGTTATTGTCCTGCTGGAAGACCCAGTCACAACTGATCTTCAATGATCTTTCAGAGGGAAGGAAGTTGATGGCCAAAATCTCGTGATACATGGCTCCATCTATCCTCCCTTCAATATCGGTGCAGTTATCCATGTCACCCTTTGCAGATAAAAGCCCAACCCCAAAGTATTGATGTTTCTCACAACCCATGCTTAATCTGTTTTGACCAGTGTTCTTGGGTTTCTTCCATTTTCTAATAATTATGGCAACAGTTTTTGCCTTCTCACCAAGCTGCTTGCCTATTATCCTACAGCCCATCCAAGCCTTGTGCAGGTATACAATTTTGTCCTTAGGCAGCCTTTTGGACTTGACCATGGTGGAGAGGTTGGAGTGTGATTGATTGACTGTGTGAATAGGTGTCTTTTATACAGGTAATGAGTTCAAATAGGTGGAATTTATACAGGTAATGAGTAGAAGGGCTTCTTAAAGAAAAACTGACAGGTCTGTGAGAGCCAGAATTTTTGCTAGTTGGTAGTTGATCAAATATTTATTTCATACAATAAAATGCAAATTAATTCTTTAAAAATCATAAAATGTGATTTCTGGATTTTTTATTAATATTCTGTCTCTCACAGTTGAAGTGTACCTATGATAAAAATGACAGACCTCTCCATTCTTTGTAGGTGAGAAAACTAACTAAATCGTCAGTGTATCAAATACTTAATTTCCCCACTGTGTACAGGCATACCTATTTAATCATGACAAGGACCAGGAGTTTATAGGCATGCCTGTCGACGAGACACTTATCGCCACAGTCGAGTCACATTATTATGACCACTTCCTACTTTCAACATCAGCAGTCTATAGTTCATGAAGGAAGTCATGTGCATTGAGCTGACTTAGTGAGTATATAAGATGTGCAATAGGCAGTCTGTACACATATTTCTTGTTGCTGTCATGGGTAAAATGGGCAATTTATAATAAGTGATATTTAAGAAAGTCGGATTTTTGGATTTACAGGACAAGGGTGGTTGTATTTATCGAAATGTGAGATTTGCGAACTGGTTACAGTGTTCCTGTGGTGAAAGTGTATTGTGAGTGGATAAATGACACTATTGCAAATAGGCGACATGGAAATTGCAGAGGAACTCATGCCATTGAAGTGAGAGATAAACGTTGGTTACAAAGGTACATGAGTGCGGACTGAAACCCTGCAGTGAAACTGCTCCCTGACAAAATGAACCATGGGGCTTCCAGATGTGTATCTAAAACAGTTCAGCAAACCCTACTGCATATGATGGTTAACAGCAGGCGGATGGTTGCTGCACCTCTGCTAACAAAGTTAAATTAGCAGAAAAGACTTCAATTTTCATGGCCGTATCACAATTGGACCTCCACTGATTGGCAAAGGGTTGCCTTCTTTTTTCACTTTATTGAACAGATGAACTTTGGCATGTCAAGCAAGAAATGTGAGAGAACAAACACTTTGCAGTCATTGACAAGACATGCAAGTATTACCCTGGACCCCTAGCAATTGTGGGACCAATTCGAGCATCTTATTCACTATATGGATCCTGCATCACACATCCTCCAGCAGCTTTGGGATGCACTGCAGTCAGCAAGGCACCAGATATTTATGGCAACCTACCATGACCTTAGTGAGCCCCTAACCATCTAGCTGCCGTACAAATATTAGCTGTTGATCACAATAATGTGATTTTTTTGTATACTTACTGTAACGGAGATGGTAGTGGATCCTCTGAACCACCACAAGCGATGGCGTAAGCCACGCCAGGGAGTGGAGTCTAAGTAGGTCTGGTTTTCACTAGAGCCCGCCGCACAGCGGGATGGACTGGCTGCGGCAGATTTACTACAGGTCACTTCTAACCCATGATGTGACTTGCTTGGCAGTGGACAGGCCGAGGTGTTCGCGGTACAGAATCGTGGAGCAGGCTCGTAGTCGGGAACAGGCAGAAGGTTGGTGCAGGCGGCAGTGGTTCATAGTCAGAGACAGGCAGGAGGTCAGGACAGGCGGCTAAGGTTCGTGGTCAAAGGACGGAGGCAGAAGGTACGGTACACGGTTAGATCAGGTCAAGACACTCTGGAAGCTTCCATCTCGAGGCACAGGGCATCTACTCAATCGGAAACGTGCTAAAGAAGAGCAGGGCTTAAATAGGGTCAGTGCCGGTGAAAACCAATAACCGGCGCTCTGTCCCTTTAAATTTTCCTGAAGTGCGCGCGCGCTCACTAGGGGGTGCGCGCGCACCTGGCCGGCAGCAGGAACGCGCGCCGGGACGGGGACAGAAGCGAGGCGAGGTAAGTGGCGTATTGACGTGCCGTCGCTGCGGCGATGCGGGTGTGCCTGCGACCCGACATGGGGGTCGCAGGGACACCCTTAACAGTACCCCCTCCCCCTTTGGCGCACCCTCGTTTGGCCCAGCAAAAACCTAGTAAGAGAACCCCGATCCAGGATGTTCTCACTCCGGCTCCACGAACCTTTCCTCCGGCCCAAACCATTTCCAGCATCCAAAAAAATTGTCTCCCCCTAACCGTCTTGTAGCCAAAAATTTCTTGACGGCAAATAACAATTGGTGAGTCCAGCTACGGGAGTTGGGGGGACCACAAACCGAGGAAACCGGTTAGGATGTGCCGGTTTCAGAAGGAGACATGGAAGGAGTTGGGCGATGCGAATTGCTTGGAGGGAGCGGAGCTTGTAGACCAAGGGGTTGAGGCTCCTGAGGATTTCAAAGGGACCTATAAACTGCGGGACCCAGATTGTAGTGGGGATTTTGAAGCGGACATACCTGGCAGACAGCCATACCTTATCTGTGAAGGTAGAGAGGTTTGATATCAATATTGTGTTATATATGTATAAATATGTAACATCCCAAGCTTTCTCCTTATAAGGCATTTATGCTGAGCAGAATCCATTTTGTGGAGAATGATGCAGCAAATATGGAGAAGCTAAGTGGCTCAGGATGTGACCACTTGTTATCTGTTTCCTCAAAGATGTGACCTCAGCTATTGTCTCCCTTTCCTGAAGTTTCGTTTTTCACATGGAAATCACTGAAGTTTTGGCTGATGTAAATCCCAGAGTCTTTTTCCCAGAGACAACGTGGACCAATAAAAGTGTTACTTAACATGCTGCTAAATATGGAAATACCACCGTTTATCCTCTCTCCTGTACTGCGCCTGGTTTAATCTTGATTAGAGTTATACAATATGTGTGTAATGCCTTTGATTTGATCAGAATTGCCTTGGAACATGAACGGAATTTGATCCAGAAATATGCGTCTGACCTCAGTTTCTAATCTAGCCAATAGATGTTCCTCCGATCGTAATTTGGAATACCGGGGCAAACGGGTGAACCCCCCAATGTTGGTAAACGACCCCCAACAATCCCCTGGGACAACAGAAGGAGGGGGGTCTTCTTTTCTTGTCTGCTTGGGCTTTCATGCGAGCCGAGGCTTGGAGCAGAGATTGATGGTCTCTCTTCCAAACGGAGATATGGTCGCGGTACCAGACTATCACCGCAGGGACATCGGAGGAGGGCAGAGGGCAGTGGGAGGGTGGGCGGGGATTGCCGACCGAGAAGATGAAGAAGGGAGAACCGGCAAAAAAAAAAAAAAAAACCCCCCCCAGCGGAATTCAGAGTCCAGGAAATTATATGAAAACTCAGAACATGGAATAGACCTGGACCAATATCTTTTCTTGCGGATCGAAGTGGCGGAGGTAGGTACCCAAGAACTTGGTTCACATCTCTAAACTTGCCCATTAGGATTGTGGGTGGAACGAGGGGAAAAGTCCTGTTCCAATTGTAGGCAGAGAGAAGATGCCTCGCCAAAACACTTTGAGACTAATTGAACTCCCGATCCGAGGAACAAGGAGGGGAATTGACAGTGTGCACCCATTTTGAAACAAAACGGTCACAGTGCACGACCAAGCATAACTGTATTACCATCAGAGGGAGGCAGATCGGTGATGAAGTCCTTGGCAATGTGGCCCCCAGGGACTGTAAGGAAACGACAGAGTTGGAGTAAAACTGCAGGTTTGAGGCCGCGGCGATTTTATTACGGGCGCAGGTTTGGTAAAGGCTTCCACGAACTACTCTTCACATCCTTAGCAAGATTGGGCCACACTAGTAGAACCGTGAAATCAACGCACAAGACTTACCGCACCCCCCGCGGTGTCAGCATTACGGAGCAGTGGCCCATTTTAGAATCCTTAAGCCGCAGCGCTGGCGCCACAATACGTCTTACCGGAGGAGCACGTTGGTAGGGCTAGGGAGATGCTGATATAGACGTTCTGGAGTATGATGTGCCAAGGAACAGCCTCCTCCTATACTACATATTCTACAGAGGCCACGGGTAAAGGGCATCGGCCTTGACGTTTCCTTCTCTGCCGGTCGGAAATGGATAACATAACTTGAATACCCGGGCAAGAACAGAGACCACCATTGCCATGGCGCGGGGTTGAGACGTTGCGCTGACTGGAGGTAAAGGAGATCTTGTGGTCTGTGTAGTATTCAACAGGATATGACACCCTCAGGAGGTGGGCCACTCCTCACTGAGCGTGCTTAATGGCCTGATGCTCCCGATCACCGATGGTATAGCTTTCTCTCCGACCGGTGAAAATGTTCTGGAGAGAACCCAATAACCAAGGTCGTGGTCTTGCCTTTGGGACCCTTTTTGGGTGAGGACAGCCCGTACCCACGGAATAGGCGTCCACTTTCTAAGAAGAGAGGCTTTCTCGGTATCAGTCGTCGTTAACACAGGTGCAGATGACACAAATGTGGCTTTCAGCTTAGAAAAGGCTTCTCAGCGGCTGGTGGCACAGTTTCGGGTTGGCATGCTTCTTGGTAAGAGCCACATTGGTGCACCAGTGACGGAGAAATGTGGAATGAACTGTCTGTAGTAATTTTTCAAAGCCCAGGAAGGCAATGTCATGGCCCGGAGGCCAACGGGATCGTGGCCAGTGTAGATAAATGCAGAGAGTTAGTGGGGTACCATCTGCAGGACCCCTTGTCAGATGATCATCATCCATGAAAAGGGAGTGTGGTCTGGTGAAACAAGCTAATTTCATGTTTTGTTAGGATGGTTCTCACGCAGGCGTTCAGGGCCTGGCGAACATGCAGAATGGTGGGTCTCCACGATCAGGCGAAAACACCCAGGATGTCATACAAGTAGGACAACCACGCAAGAACATAAAGAACAGATCTCTGAAGATGTTCATCTGACAGAATTCTTGGAAGACTACCGGAGATTGCACAAGCCGAAGGGGCTTCACTAATACTCTGATGTGCCCATCACGTGTATTGAAGCGCCTTCCATTCGTCGTTTTTGGATCGGACGAGATTATAGGAACCGCAAGTACAACTTGGAGAAAGGATTTAGCTCCACGGCTGAAGACGTCGAAGAGTTCAGTAATTAGATGTAATGGATACCGATTTTTGATCGTGATCTTGTTGCAGACCGCGGTAGATCACAATGCAGGTCGTAAGGAACCATCTTTCATTCTACACAAAGAAGAATCCGGCACCTGCCGGTGAAGTAGATTTGCGATGAAGCCTTTATGTAGATTTTTTTAATGTAGACCGTATAGCCTGCAGTCTCGGGTACGAGATCGGAGTAGACTATACCGGGGGGGACTAGTCCATGGCAGCAGGTCAATAGTGTGGTCAATCGTAGGGATGCTGTGGAGGAAGAGTCTCAGCTTGGCTTCTCAGAGAAGACTTCTTGAAAGTCATGGCAGGCTATGTGGCAGACTGTCAATGGCTTGGGAGCTGAAAAGTAGTAGAAGAGGGGCGCACCCGGCGAGGTGCCAAATAGACAGCGAGACTGACAGACCTCGGACCCAACGCAAGACTTCACCGTCTCCAGTCGGCTAGGGGCGTGACACTGCACCACTGAAAACACTGGAGGACAGCCGAGGAAGAGCGGCCCGCGTAGCACAAAGGAATGCGATCTTCTCATTTGTTGTAGAGCTACCAACTTTGAGGACCACCGGTTCTGTCCGAAAGATGATGGGATGTTTCAGGAGTCACCCGAGACAGACGCGATGACCAAGGGTTGGTCTAAGCAGGTCCAACGAGAGACAATACTCTTGGCCACCAACGCGTGTCCATAAAATTCCCGGCGGATCCAGAATCCGAGTATGCAGCCTCTTGGATCGAGCACTCCGAATTGGTTTTACCCAAGAACGGGCAGCATAATATGAGAGAGGGATTGCTCAACACCTAGAGGACGCTTCTCATAAGAAGCTAGGTGCGAGCGGTTTCCCGGGCGTTGAGGACGGTGTGGGCACCCCTGATGTGAGATGTTACGGAACTGCCGCAGTAGAGGCATAGGGTTGCCCTTCACGTCTGTCGAGTCAACTGAGTCAAGAGTCAGGTGGGCTATGTCCATTGCATGGCCTCTTCCATCGGTTGGCTGAGGAGGAGGCAGTGGAGGCCGAAGGAACACGGTGAAGACGGGGCAGACGACGGGTTTGGATAGGTTCCTGCTCTTGGCGGAGCTACTCTCGTCTACTTGAGAAAAGGATGTCAAATCTGGTTCGCAAGGTGGATGAGGCTCGCCTTAAGGAAACGGTGGGTCCCGCGGTGGCTGAGGGGCTTCTTTAATCTGGCTGGAGAGGCCCTTCTTAAAGGTGGCGACACACGCTGCATCCAGTTCCGAAGAGGTTGTGCGGATAATGGGTAGGCATCATCACCGACGGAGGAGTTCCCTTGCTGGAGAGATTCAGTAATTGCAGTCTCGGCAGTCGAAGCGCGGGCAGCTTTTCGGAAAACGCTGCGGAACTCTGCAGAAAACGTCCATAGGACTGGCAGTGACCGGATAGCTCGGTCCCAGTGGGGGGTAGGCCACGGCCGGGCGTTCCGGAGAGAAGGACTGACCACGAAGGATAACTTGCGACCTTTCTGGAAGGTAATTTTTTGTCCCGCCATAAGTCCACGTGGAGGGACCACTGGGTGATGAAGCCCCTGAGTGCTTTTGGGTCGCACCATCGAAATTTCGTGGCATAAACACCGGAGTTTTAGGACAGGCGGAAATCCCCGGAGCGTGACTGCACTGAGGCGCCACGGCAGCCGATTGTGCCTGCCTGCGTAGCGAGGCAGCTGCTGACATCTTAGAGGACAGCTGGTTGAGCTACACTTGCTGTTTGAGCGATCTGCGTTGACTGTTGGGCAACGATGGTGGTGATGTCTGAGACGCTCGGTAGAGGGAACCTTGGCGGGATCCATGGCCGGAAATCGAACCTGCTAACGGAGAGATGCGTAGTGGATCCTCTGAACCACCAAAGGATGGCGTTAGCACAAGCCAGGGAGTGGAGTCTAAGTTGGTTCCAGTTTTCACAGAGCCCGCCGCAAAGCGGGATGGACTTGCTGCGGCGGATTACTACCAGGTCACTACCCCTGATGTGACTTGCTTGCGGTGGCATAGCCCGGAGGTGCTTGCGCGGTACAGAATCGTGGAGCAGGCTGTAGATCGGGGACAGGCAGAAGGTCGATGAAGATGGCAGTGGTTCGTAGTCGGGGACAGGCAGGAGTCAGGACAGGGGCTAAGGTTCGTGGTCAAAGGGACGGGGCAGGGTACGGTACCGGTAAATCAGGACAAATCACTCTGGACGCTTCCTCTCTAGGCACAGGGGCAACTATCGATTCGGCAACCTTGCTAGGGAAGAGGCAGGACCTTATATAGGGTCTGTGGCGGTGAACACAATCACCGCGCACTGTCCCTTTAAATTTTTCCTGAGTGCCGCGCGCGCTCCCTAGGGGGTGCGCGAGCTCACCTGACAGGCAGCATGAACGCGTGCCGGGACGGGGACAGGAGCGTGGCGACGGTAAGTGGTGTATCGAGTTGCCGGCGTGTCCACGGGCGACGCACCGGGCCGCGGCACCGGCGCAGCAGGAGGCTGGGCGTTGCGGGTGTGCCTGCGACCCGACACGGGGGGTCGCAGGGACACCCGTAACACTTACTATGTTTTATAAATGCGATCAACTGCAATTGCATAGTCTAGTCCCATAGTGGGACTAAAATAAAGTTCAAAACATGTGTGAACATATAAAAGGTAAAATAAATTTAAAAAAAAAACAGCTGCATTGACAGCTGCAAATCTGTTGGGGTATGTCTCTACTAAGGGCAGTTCCATAGGCTAAATTTCACTCAGGGCGAGTTGAAGACATTTCGCCCCCCCCCCCACCCCCACCACGTAACTATTGCGCCGCTATGCGACACATTGCATCACCATAAACCAAAGCCAATATATTAAAAAGCTTTATCAACAATGTGCTACTATAAAACTATTAAATAATAGCCATACAGTTACCAAATAACACCCTACACAAAAGCAGAATCACAAGACCACTGAGACCCACATATACACCATCTGGAAAGTGGATCCGATATTAATACCACCACACCATGACCACATATCACCACCACATTAGTGATACCGATAATACAAACAGACCATTACTGAGTATAATAACCATTATAATACAAACCAAAATATAACCGGCATACAAGGACCATTACAGTGGTGGGATACCCGCTGTTCGGAGGCTCTGAAGACAATTAATTGATTACAGTAAAGTTATTCTAGTGACTCACAGGTGACGTCTCCTCCGGAAGGAGATGTTCTCTTTCTTTCTTCTTCTTTTTCCATATGTCCCAGATGCATGACGACTACTCCCGACTGTCAGGGGGTCGCTGCCACACTGCAGGCGGTCCTCTCCCCGCAGGGGACTTGGCGCGGGCATCAGCGGACGCCCATAGATCCACCCCTGTGCCCGCCGGTCACGCGCAGCTCTGACTTGTTTTCCTGGCCCCGCACTATCACCCCCCTCCCCACACCGTGAAGCGCTCACGGCCGTCCTGACTGACTGCTCGTGCCCGTACCTAGCGCGCTGCGCGCGACCATTGGCTCAGAATTTAAAGGGCCAGTGTCCCCAATTAAATTCGGTTGTTTTCCGGAAGTTAGGTTCTATTTAAGGGGTTACGACCCACTAGCAGTAGCTGCCAGATGGTGGTGTGCCTTAGATGTGAGTTTGGAGTGTCCTTGAGGTAGTATTGTTTATCCGGCTGTTACCAGTCCGTTCTGCTACGGTTTCCTGACCTTGCAGTGTTTGCCGCCTGCCCTGACCGTCTGCCACGTCTCTGACCACGAACCTCTGCCGGCAGCCCTGACCTTCGCCTGCTCCCCGACTACGCCTTTGGATTACGATTTTTTGTACCACGACTGTAACCCGGCCGCCACTGCCAAGCAAGTCCACGTCAGGCGGTAAACGACCTGGTAGCCTCACGCCGCAAGCAAGACTATACTGCTTTGCGGCGGGCTCGGTGAAATCTTGGGGGCTACTTAGATTCCGTTCCCTGGCGTGGATTTAACTACACAACCGCTTGCGGTTGGTACAGCGGATCCACAAAGAACCCGTCACACCGACTCTTCACTGTAAAAATTTACAAAAACAAATATCTTAAGACTCCTCAATTTTCAGCACTGCTCTACCAATTCCTATCTCTATGCACAACTCCAATACTATTGCCACTCTCATATGGATATCATTTATATGCACCTGAGCTACATATGAGCCCCCTATAGCCAGGTAGTAGCCCACTGTAGCCAGTGATGCCCCCCTGTAGCCAGTGATGCCCCCCTGTAGCCAGGTGATGTCCCCCTGTAGCAGTGATGCCCCCTGTAGCCAGTAGATGCCCGCTGTAGCCAGTAGATGCACACATGTAGCCAGTAGATGCCCCTCTGTGGCCAGTAATGCCCCCCTGTAGCCAGTACATGCCCCCCTGTAGCCAGTGGATGCCCCCTGTAGCCAGTACATGCCCCATGTATACAGTAGATCGCCCCCTGCTAGCCAGTGATGCCCCCTGTAGCCAGTGTGCCCCCCTGTACCAGTGATGCCCCCTTGTAGCAGTGATACCCACCTTGTAGCACAGTGATGCCATTGTAGACCAGTAATTCCCTGTATCCAGTGATGCCACCCACTTGTAGCCAGTGATGCCCCCTTGTAGCCAGTGATGCCCATGTAACCAGGATGCCACCGTAGCCAGTGATTGCCCCCTTTTAGCACAGTATTGACCCCCCTTGTAGACCAAGTGATGCCCACCTGGAGCCAGTGATTCCCCCCTTGGAGCCAATGATGCCCCCCTTGGAGCAATGATGTCCCCCCTTAGCCAGAAAAATAGTTTACCCCCTTGTAGCAGTGATGCCCCCCTTGTATGCCAATGATGCCTTGTAGCCAGTGATGCCCTGTAGCCAGTGATGCCCCCTGTAGCCAGTAATGCCCCCTGTAGCCAGTAAATGCCCCTGTTCGACCAGTGATGTACCACTTGTAGCCAGTGATTGCCACCTTGTAGCCAGTTAATGCCCCCTGTTGCCAGTGATGACCCCTGTAGCCAGGATGCCACCAACCTTGTAGACATTGATGCCCCCTTGTAGCCAATGATGCCCCCTTGTAGCCAATGATGCCCCCTTGTAGCTTTGATGCCCCCGCGTAGACAGTGATGCCCCCCTGTAGCCACTGATGCCCACCATTGTAGCCAGTGATGCCCCCTTTTAGGCCAGTATTGCCCCTTTGTAGCCAGTGATGCCCCTGTAAGCCAGTGATGCCCCACTTGTAGCTGTGTGCCCACACTTGTAGCCAGTAGATGCCCACTTGGAGCGTGATGCCCCACCTGGTAGCCAATGATGCCCACCTGTACGCAGTAGACTGCCCCCCTTGTAGCCTGTGATGCCCCCCTTGTAGCCAATGATGCCACCGGTAGCAGTAATGCCCCTTGTGCACAGTAGATGCCCCCTTGTAGCCTCGTGATGCCCCCTTGAGCCCAGATGATGACCCCTGTAGCCAGTAGTGCCCCTCTTGTAGCAGTTGATCGCCCCCTGTAGCCAGTTAGATGCCACAAGTAACTAATTATAAATAACAAAAAAGTACTCACCTGGGTCCCCGCGTCCCGGTCCGGAGCTGCTGAGCGATGGGAGCTGCTGAGCGGAGTAAGCAGCATGATGTCATCACGCTGCTTACGCTGCTCGCAGGGATCTCCTCGGCGGCAGAGCTGCCTCTGCCGCCAAGGAGATTGAGCGTCACAGGGGGCGCGGTGAAAGCTGTGCGCCCCCTGCAATGCTGATACAGGGGAGGAGTCAGGACGGGAACGATCCGTCCCGTCTCCTCCCTGCAGTTGCAGGATCTGCGCGACTGTTGTAAAACAGCCGCGCAGAGACAGGGGCGATCCTCCGGGCGGGCGGAGCGGGGGGGGGGGGCCGGGCGGGGGGCGGGTTGTATACATTGTTCTTTTTTGGTTTTTATAATATGTCCCTGTAGCCACATAGTAGCCCCCTATAGCCAGGTGTAGCACCCTGTAGCCAGTTGATGCCACTTAGCCAGCTTGATGCCCAACTGTAGCCAGTAGATTGGCACCCCTGTAGCCAGTAGATGCCCCCCTGTGGCCAGTAGATGCCCCTCTGTGGCCAGTAGATGCACCTCTGTAGCAGTGATGCCCCTCTGTAGCCAGTAGATTCCCCCTTGTAGCCAGTACATGCCCCTCTGTAGCCAGTAGATGCCCCCTGTAGCCAGCAGATGCCCTGTAGCCATGATGCCCCTTGTAGCCAGTGAGGCCCCCCTGTAGCCAGTGAGGCCCTGTAGCCAGTGATTGCCCCCCCTTGTAGCCTCTGATGCCCCCTTGTAGCCACTGATGCCCCTGTAGCCAGTGATGCCCCCTTGTAGCCAAATGATGCCCCTGTAGCCAGTGATGCCCCCCTGTAGGCCAGCTGAATGCCCCCTTTTAGGACAGTTGATGCCCACCTTGTAGCCAATGATGCCCCCCTTATAGCCAATTGATGCCCCCCTTGCTAGCCAATGATGCCCCCCTTGTAGCCAATGATGCCCTGTAGACAGTGATGCCCCCCGTTGCCAGTTAGATGCCCTCTGTAGCCAGTGATGCCACCTTGTAGCTGTGATGCCAATGTAGCCAGTGATGCCCCCCTTGTAGCCAATGATGCCCTGTAGCCAGTGGATGCACCTGTAGCCAGTGATTAGCCCATGTAGCCAGTGATGCCCCCCCTCTGTAGCCAGTGATGCCCCCTGTAGCCAGTGATGCACCCTGTAGCCTCGTGATGCCCCCCCCCCCCTTTTTTGTGCCAATGATGCAATGTAGCCAGCGATGCCCCCCTGTAGCCAGTGATGCCCCCCCCTGTAGCCAGTGATGCCCCCTTGTAGCCAGTGATGCCCCCCTGTTGCCAGTGATGCAACCCTTGTAGCCAGTGATGCACCTATAGCCAGTGATGCCCCCGTAGCCAGTGATGACCACCTGTAGCCAGTGATGCCCCCCTGTAGCCAGTGATGCCCCACTTGTAGCCAGTAGATGCCCCCCTTGGAGCCAGTGAGCCCCCCTTTTAGCCATTGATGCCCCCCTGTAGCCAGTAGATTCCCCCTTTGTAGCCGTGCATGCCCCAATTGTAGCCAAACGATGTCCCCTGTAGCAGTAGATGCCCCTTTGTAGCTACATGATGCACCCCTGTAGCCAGTGATGCCCCCCTGTAGCCAGTAGATAGCCCCATGTAGCCAGTAGATTCCCCTTGTAGCCAGTAGATTGCCCCTGTAGCAGTAGATGCCCCCTTGTAGCCGTGATGCACCTTGTACAGTGATGCCCCTGTAGCATGTGATGCCCCCTGTAGCAAGTAGATGCCCCTCTTGTAGCCAGTGATGCCCCTGTAGCCAGTAGATGCCCCAGTTACTAATTTAAAGTAACAAAAAAGTACTTCACCTGGGTCCCCCGGTCCCAGGTCGGAGCATGCTGAGCGTTGGGAGTGCTGAGCGGTGTAAGCTGCTGACGTCATCACGACTGCTTACGCTGCTCGCAGCTCACAGGGATCTTCCCTCGGGGGCAGGGGGCCCCTCTGCCCCCGAGGAGATCGAGCGTACACAGGGGGCGGTGAAAGCTGGCGCCCCTGCGATGTGATACGGGGGAGGTCAGGGGGGAAGATCCGTCCCGTTCCCCCCTGCAGCTGCGGCTCTGCGCGACTTTTTTTAAAAAACGCGGAGGGACAGGGGCGATTCTGGGGGGCGGGGCCCGGGTGGCGGAGCCTTGGCGCCCAGGCGACGCCCGCCTCGCCCCCCCCTTTGGGAACGGCCCTGTCCACTGCTTTGACTCTGGGGCTGGAGTTCTTTGCAAAATAGCCTGCTAGTCATATTAGTTGGGCAAAAGCAATTTTAAAATCAGCCACAGTTCTCAATGGGATTTAGGTTGGCTTTGACTAAGAAATTTTAAAACACTGAAATGTTTGATATAAACCATTCCAAGGAGCTTTAGCGTGTAATTTTTTTTAAAAAGGGGCTTTTTTTGCAAACCGGCCCGAGTGGTAACAGAAAAAAAACATTCTCTTTTAAATCCATAAAACACCGTGGTGGATGTAGAACCAGTCAGACGAAGCCAGGAAAATTGGAGAAAACAGGGAGACAGGCGGATACAAGGGCCAGGGATCAAAGTCACAGGGATAAAAGGCAGAGGCAACCATGGATCTTGGGTCAAAAAGAAAAAAGTGCAGGACCACCCGGAGGGCTACGAGGGTGAAAAACCCTAATGAAACCCAAAACTCGTCAAAAAACGCATTTTTAAAACAGCCACGAAAAAACAATATTTACCCGTAAAAAATCTTATGCTGGCTGCTTCTTGGAGACACCAAATCTCGGGGTTCTCCAAGCCCCACTTGAGCGACCAATTATACAAAAACTGGGCTCTCTTAAAACTTTATACTTTATTTATCGTGTAAAAAGCATCCATATTCAGGCATTAAACCGCATTGTACAGCATAACCATAATGGACATTGAATTTTGAAGCAATACTCGCGTTATGTTGCGACCTCCCATGCCTGAGGAAGGGGTGGAGCTTACCCCGACCCGTAGCACGCAGGTGCGTCGTGCAGGTGTGCCATCTCTGCACCGCTCTGCTCGGGACTCTCTGGCGTCTCCAACGATGAACTGATCTGAATGACCGGGAGGTCGCAACATAACGCTGAGTATTGCTTCAAAATTCAATGTCCATTCTGGTTATGCTGTACAATGCGGTTTAATGCCTGAATATGGATGCTTTTTACATGATAAATAAAGTATAAATCTTTAAAGCAGCCAGCCATAGATGATCAGCAGCAACTGGGCCATTCCTGCAGCAGGAGTTAACTGCTGCAGCGGTGAACAGCAGACAGAGTACAGGCAGATTCCTAATGCTAGGATCAAAATGAAAGTCACAGGAGAGGCAGGTAAACTTACACACCATGAGATGTTGTATGTTTAGGATTGCTGTCCAACTGGAAGGTGAACCTAAACCCCAGTCTCAAGACTTTTGCAGCTTCTTACAGGTTTTCCTCCAGAATTGCCCTGTATTTAGCTCCATCCATCTGAAACAAAGCATCCCCACAGCATGATGCTGCCACCATATTGCTTCATGGTGGGGATGATGTGTTCAGGGTCATGTGCAGTGTTAGCTTTCCTCCACACATAGCATTAGTGCCATACTCCTATCAACCGATAATGCCTGCGCGGCATGATGACGTCACACCACCTGTTCCGGGAAAAAGACAGAGACCAGCGAAGCTTCAGGGAGCGGAGGAAAGGTGGGTACTGCCCTATTATCTGCCTATCTATATACTGGGGACCATATTACCTACCTACCTATAAACTTGGGGTCCTATTACCTGCCTATCTATATACTTGGGGCCATATTAACTACCTATCAATATACTGGGTGCCATATTACCAAAGTATCTATATACTGGAGTACCTATTATCTGTCTATATATATACTGTGGGCCCTATGACCTGCCTATATATATACTGGGGGCCATATTACCTACCTATCTATGTACTTCGTGCCCTATTACCTATGTATATACTGGGGGCTGTATTACCTGCCTATCTATATACGGGTGGCCATGTTACTTACCTATCTATAAACTGGGGATCCTATTACCTGCCTATCTATATACTGGGGGCCCTATTACCTGCCTAGCTATATACTAGAGGCCATATTACCTACCTATTTAAATACTGGGTGCCCTATTACCTATCTATAAACTGGGTTTCATATTACCTGCTTACCTATATACTAGGAAAGAGGGGAACACCCAGTCAAGCCAGTATCGCTCTGCTCTACACTGATGGGGGGCAAAACCCCGAAACGGTTGTATGTAGATGAGCGATATTGGCTTGACTAATATTCCTTTTTGCTTCTCAAAGATTCAGTGAATCAGAAGTAAATTGAGGATTTGTTACAACCAATAGAGGGCGCAGTGAGCTTCCCAGCTCCTTTCCCTTAATGCCTTGCTATATACTAGGGGCCATATTACCTGCCTATCTATATACTGGGTGCCATATTGCCTACCTATATATATACTGGGGGCCCTATTACCTATCTATATACTGGGGCTATATTACCTACCTATATATACTGGGGGTGATGTTACCTCCCTATACATATACTGGGGGTACTATTACCTACCTTTCTATATACCGGGGGCCATATTACCTACCTATATACTGGTGACCCTATTAACTGATTGGGGGACCCTATTTATATACTGACTGGGGGACCCTATAATCTATATACCTGCTGGGGGACCAAATTACCTTACTACAGACTGGGGGACCCTATAATCTATATACCTACTGGGGGACCCTATAACCTATATATCTACCTACTGGGGAACAGCAGGCACCTGGATTTTCTATCATAGAAAAGACAGTTGATGTGGGGATAGGGCGTCACCATGCTTTCGTTTATAAACCCCCATTAGGAAGGGAGTTATATAAACCTTCCATTAGATATACAGGTATATAGATGTAGGAAAAGTGAGGATTCTAAAATGTTTGTGTGGTAAATTCTGCAGAAACGAGTTTTGGCCGGGAGAAGTCATCATGGCGGTCTGTGCCGAATGTAGAAGAGAAGGGAAAGTGAACGACTCCGATCAGAAAAGACATCTCCTGTAAGTCACTAAATGTAACTGCAGTGTAATTGCTTATATTTCTGCACAGCGCCTACATAAAACTAGTTTCTACCACTATATGGTCCCTGTATGGCGTTAATATACGTCTTCAGAGCCCGTGTACAATTGACACATGTGGTGGTCGCATTTTGTCATGGTCTGGCAGTATTATTTGATCCTTAAAGGGGTTGTCTCGCTACAAAGGTTAGCTTTCAACATGTTGGGAACACTAAATAAAGATGTTTTCCAAATATATTGCGTTGTTCTTTTTTTTTTGTTAAGGAGCTATAATTGATTTTATCACCTTCTGTGTTCTCTCTGGTTCCCCAAGTGACCGACCTGTGTACCCCCCTCCCCGCTGTTTGTTCTATCTGATAGCAGGGAGTGATGTCATCACACAGGTCGCCCAGCACAGAACTCAGGACAGTGAGAGCTTGTTTGTTATCTGATCTTTCAGATAAATGCCAGTAATTACTGCTGTTTACCTCAGAGGCTTCCCTGGTCCTGACAGCATGAGATTTATCTAATTAGCAGAGGTCTGAATAAACAGAGCTCATATGCTAATTACAGACTGCTTGACCAGGTAGTGACAGAGCAAAGCAGCATTATTTCATTCATGCATTCTATGAAACTTTGAGATGATACAACCCCTTTAAGTAGTAATAGTTTTGGGTCTTGATATTGTAGGACTTTTTTTTTTTTAAGTAAGAATTATTTGTATGGTATATTTGCTCCAGGTATAGGGGTATTTTTTGGTGACTGTTATTTATAAGGTATTACACTGTCATACGTAGGATAGCTCTTTTGAAAAAGCAAATTTGTCAGTGCTGATTTTCATTATACAGCGACTGCTGAGGTGATGGATGGGATATTTGGGGTCTCATTAGTATATACAGTATAGAATGAGAAGACAATTTATAAAAAAAAGTACAGAAAAAGGAGTTTTTTTCAGAGATGGGATTTTACACTGCATTTTTGTGAAAAAGGCCATGTCTATAGGGACATATACAATACAATTTGCTTTAGGTGCGCAGTTGAGTGACTAACAGTGAAGGTCATATAATGATGCTTTTGCTACAGGGGAGTCGCTAGGCAGTTTTATCTGTCACTTAAGCCCCACTGCCATGGGCCCGGAATGCCAACAGTATTTTCAACTGTATCTGTGCCCTCAGGATGCATACCTGAAAACTACCACAGAGTAGAGAGCGGGAGCTCCCTGCCCCACGGAGTACTCTGGTGGGTTCAAAGCAGGCTTAGGGCTCACCGGAATTTACAGCATAGACCTTCTGTCGCTGGAACAAAGTGAGCTGTGAGAGCGTCACAGGGGAATGGAGGGAGGTGAGTACTATTAGTTTTTATTTTTAATCAGCCCTAAAGACTTACCTACATACTGGGGGGCCTTATAACCTGCTGGTGGACATCTATACCTAACTACATACTGGGGGGCCTTGTAACCTACTGGGGACATCTATACCTTCCTACAGACTGGGGGGTCCTATAACCTACTGGGGGACATACTGATCTACCTACAGACTGTGGAGCCCTATAACCTACTGGAGACGTCTCTTCCTACCTAATGACTGGGGATACCTATCTATGTACCTGCCTACCAAAGCAACCTGTTTACCTACCTATTGGTGTGGCACTATATACCTTCCTAGCTACTGAAAGAGGCTGTATGCCTTCCTACAGGGGCCCCTGTGTAACTACCTACAGGGGGCAATTTATACCTGTCTACATCTTGAGGGGGCTATCTACCAAGGGTACTATATACCTACCTATTAATGGGACTTCTATATCTTCCAAGGGGCTATATACCTACCTAATGAGACCTATATACCTACCTATTGGGGGTGCCTATATACCTCCCTAACTAATGGATGCCTATATATGAACAATGGGTGACTCCCCATCCCCACAGCAAGCACCTGGCTTCCTTATTATAGAAAAGTGGTTTGCTAACGGAATAAAGCATTACCATGCTTTCCAGTATAAACCCCCATCAGGTAGGAAGGTATATAAACCCACCTGGTAGGTAGTACGTTACATAGGTGCTGGAAAAATGAGGATTAGAGATGGGTGAATTTCTCAAAAATTTGATTCGCCGAATTTTCTGACAAAATCCGCTTAGTCCCGAATTAATTCGGGACGAAGCGCATTAAAAAACAGCTATTTCCTTGCTGCAGAGAACCTGTAAGGTGCTGTAGAACATTGTGCCATGCTTAAATATGCAGAGGGAGCTTGGTTTAGCCTTCATACAATGTTGTGTTTTAGTATGACACGCACATGACTGCCGTCGCTTCACTCTAAAATTCCCTAGGCACTTACGGGGGCTAAACTGACCAAAAAACTGAAGCGGGAATGCAGCCTGATAAAGTCATGGCAGTGCCAGCTGGAAAAAAAACAAGCTAAGATCCTTACGGTAGTGTCAAAGAACACAGTAGTAGGTTACTGGAGCCGGCACAGGTCTCAGCACAGTAAGGGGACATCACAGCAGCGGTCAATCCATGAGGCCAGAGCTTTAAACTGTCACAGAATATGAAAGAACCTGTTCTGTTAAACGCTGATAAATGTAGAGGGCCCCCCCCCCCCCCCCGAATGAGTGGAGAGGGTGTCGACCGTAATTTTGCGTTGACGTCTATGATCATTTTGCCCTTCCTGTCATCCGTCAGTGTTCGCTTTCAAGTGGTCAATAATCCATCAGTATTGCTAAGGCCAAAACCAAACAGGAGTTGATCCAAAATAGAGATGACAAGTAAATGAGATATTTGCATGTCTTCTGTGTTCTGTATCCACTCCTGCTTTTGGCTAGACAATCCTGATCCTTCTCATTCCTTCTCACAGATGAAAAGAAGGGGAAAATCAAAGATAGTGGCAACGTCATAGAGTGGTGAGGGTGGAAACAGCATTAGGAAACCACAGGGTGTTCCAGTGAGACAGAGGTCACTTGGCAGCAACATGAGTAGGCCACAAAGTGGCACAATGACAAATTCTGGAAGTGGCGGGCAACATCAGGAGCCCACAAAGTGGCACAATGACACAGTGTGGAGATGACGTCATCAACAGCAGCAGCAGCAGCATGAGGTCAGAGAGTGACACAATGACAAATTCTGGAGGTGGCACCACCGGTAAAGATGGTGGTAGGCAGATGGAGAAACTGGCAACAGCAGCAGCATGAGGTCAGAGAGTGGCAAAATGACACAGAGTGGAGGTGACGGCAGCAACAGCAGCAGCATGAGGTCATAGAGTGGCACAATGACACAGTATGGAGGTGACGGCAGCAACAGCATGAGGTCATAGAGTGGCACAATGACAGTGTGGAGGTGACTGCAGCAACAGCAGCAGCAGCATGAGGTCAGAAAGTGACACAATGACAGAGTGTGGAGGCGGGTGGCAATACCAGTCCCTGGTAAAGATGGTGGTAGGCAGATGGAGAAACTGGCAGCAGATGTGTGGCATCAGGTGGGTAGCGGCATCAGAATAGTGGCTGAGGCAGGTAGTTTGAATCCAGACTCATTTCGCAAAGTTTTGGTGAGGCGTCATGGCTGATGTAATACGATGCCTAAGGCGTTGGTGTGTGGAAATCCTGTTCGAGCCACGCCTGATTCATCTTGACAAAGGTCAGTCGCTCCACATTTCCGGTGGACAAGCGGGTTCTCTTTGGGGTAACGATGGCCCCTGCAGCATTGAACACCAGCTCTGATGCCACACTACTGGCTGGGCAGGACAGCTTCTCCACTGCAAACTCGGCAAGTTGCAGCCACACATCCAGTTTGGCTGCCCAGTAGTCCAGTGGATCTTCTAACTGGGGTGGCAGAGTGCTTTCCAATAGCCACGACCTGTTGCTGCTGCTGGGGAGTGCCCCTCGCTAGGCGGGTGAAGGAAGCTGCTCAATCAGCGACTCCAACTTTTTGATGCTGCTGATGGAGCTTGTTTCTGCTCCTACCCCACCACCTTCCCACAGCAGCCGTATCAGTGGTACGTGAGCGCTGAGGAACCTCCTGGTAAGACTTGTCAGAGGATGGACCATGCTGCACATAGGCAGCGGCCAACTGACTACAGAGGATTTCTCTATAGTATTTGAGTTAATCCTCCCTCTCAGCAGCTGGGAAAAGGCTTCCATTTTGGACCGGTAGCAAGGGTCCAAGAGGGTGGAGAGCCAGAACTCATCCCTCTGCCAGATGGTGACTAGCCTACCAGGCAAATCACATGTTTGGGGGCTGTGGCGCAAGTGACTTTGAGGGACCCCCCTGCCCCATCCCACGTATACCGCCACGGGTTTGGGGGGGTCATCTTCCTCATTTCCATCTCCCTCCAGGGCGCTCGCCCTCCTCCCCTGTCACCTGGGGTAGAGACACCACTCATTTCACCAGACAATGCTTGTGCCCAAAAGTCCCCCTCTTCCCCCCCTTCGTCCCCCCCCGGACTCATGGGCCCCGCGAATGAGTTGCCACGTCCCATCCCCCTGCCTAACAATTTTTCAGCATCTGTTCCGGGACATAGCAGTGGAAGGGATTATTCACCTATATCCGGGACAACAAATAAGTTGCCTCCCAAAAAGGCCTCAGAAAATGGGCAATGCACGCTGAGCTGCCCGGCTGACATCAAATTTACACGGGGGATACCCCTGTCCCCTGGATCATAAAAAAAATCTTAATGGCCTTTCTCTTTTTCATACAGTTGGTCAACATGTGCAGGCGGTTTCCCCAACAGGGGAAACATCGCATATCGCGTGTGCTGGGGGGGCCTTTCTGCCGCGAAACTCGAGGGGGGTGTGCCTGTTTTTGTGGGAAGGAACATCAAAGTTTCCGGGCCCAATTTTCAGATTGTTCGAAGATCGGGGAAGACTTAGGAACCCCTTTTTCAAAACCGATTGAACCCCGGCCCATGCAGGGTGCTGGACCATCCCCCCGGTGTAGCGCGGACCCATGTTCCTCCCGTTGTCCTCCCCTGGTTCCGATTTTAGTTCTGCGGAGAAACCCCACATCGATTCTTGCTGCATGACGCAGAGCATTCCCCCCCTTGTGACTTTGTTCGGAGGCAAGAAAGGGTAGAATTTCTGACACCGCTGTGCCCACACAGTGTATATGGGCGAAATTATTTGTGGAGGCTGAGAGGGTGGTGGGGTGGAAGAGGAGGCGGACTTTGGCGCCGGAGCAGCATTTGACAGAGAGGAGAAAGCGGCGTCCCCGCCAATTTTTGGTTGGCTGGCAGGAAGCACATTCACGGGGCCATAAAGGACATGTAGGGGCCCTCCCCGATTAAAGCCCACAGTCCGCGCTCCCTGCACCTTGGAAAAACCATGGCTAAAGGATTCCCCATTTTCTGTTCACATATTTGTGAAGGGTTTTGGTATTTGCCTTTTGGAAAAGAAATTACGGTTGGGATCCCCAAACCCCATTTGGGAAAGGGGGGGGACGCAGTACCAAAAACTTGGACAGGAGCACATAGCTTCTCACCTTGGGAGGGGTTTTGGACGCATACTGCTTTTTTTGGCAATTGCCCCGGTGAACAACTGCTGGCATCATAATGGCGAGGAGCAGGGAAAATCTGGGCCATAGAGATGGGGAAAACAAAAAGCCCCTTCTGCAAGGGGAAAGGGGCCTTACGGTTGAAATGGCAAGGTGCCATTTGGGGTGCTGCTGGCGCAGCAGGGTTGGGCCCCCACACTGAGCCTTGTTTCTCCAGGGCCCCCGGTTGGTGACCTGCATGGGGTTTACGCAGGGCCGTGGTGCAATGTTACTCCCTGGCCCCGATTTCCCCTTTTTTGCCCAAGATTTAAAAAATACCCATGTTCGGGTCCTCCGTGTCAGCAAAAAACTGCCACACTGTGAGTAGGTGGTTTTGCTGCCAACCCCGCACGATGACTACTCCACCACTGCCTTTTGGGGAAACCCCTGTGCCCCTACTTTTTTTGGGCCTAAAAGAAGTGTCTACCCTCTACACTTAAAAACCCTTGCTTCAACCGGGTCCCCCAAATGCGGGGGGCTAATCATAACGATTATTGTTTGATCTTTTACTGCGTCCCCCCAACGGTTTGGATCAGAGGCGACCCCCTCAAAAACATGACCGCTCAGCCACTCCCACATCCATACTTTTCCGCCAAATGCAAGGCAGGGCAGTTGGCCCCACTCTTTGCGCCAAGAAACGCTGACTGTCCTAAAAAGTTCATCCCCCGCTGAAGTGGCGCTGAGCCCAGACCACATAGTAAAACCGGCAAGGGAACCCACGGGACGACGTGGGTTTGAGGGCAGGTGAGGGGGTGACCCCTCCCGGGCCCTGCCCAAATAAGGGTTGTTTTGACTTCCCCCCGACCCCGGCTGGGTTGTCGATGTCCTGGGATAAGTGGAGACCTAGTCAACCAATCAAGAAACCCTTTGGGTTGCTGGTCAACCACCCGACTAATGACACCGCAGTTCTGGCCTCATCGACCCCCCCTGCTGCGACTCCCTTACTGTGCGGGCCTGTGCTGCTCGCAGTAGGAGCCTCCCTCCGTCGTACATACTGTTTGTTTTAAAAGTTTACAGACTCTCTTTAAAGAAGATATCGTATAAAAAAATACACACCCCGTATTTGATCCAAAAAAACCCCTAACACTTGGGGGAACCCGAATATAAATTTCCTCCCAAAAACACAGGAAAAATGTACTTTTAGTTCATTTTTAAAAAAACCGTGTATTTTACTGAATATAAAAGCACAAAAACGTTTAAAAACCCCTTTAAATAAATTTGCTAAAAAAGACCGGAAAAATTTTCTCTAGTGGAATAGAAAAAAAACCATGATTTTTTCTAAAAATTAAAAAAAACAAGCCCGCTTAATTAACCCCTGAATTTAAATTGCGCTCCAAAATTCCTGGAAAAATTTATCTATGTGGTATAAAAAAACCGTGTATTTTAGAAAATAAAACACAAACCGCTTAATTTAACCCCTTTAATATAAATTTTCCTCCAGAAAGACCGGAAATTTTCTCAATGTGGGTTTTTAAAAACACGTGTATTTTAATGAATAAAAACCACAAACACGATAAAAACATTGGATATAAATTGCGCTCCGAAATTTCCAGGAAAAATGTCTCGTATGTGGTGTTTAAAAATACCAGTATTTTTCGAATTAAAAAAAAAAAAACACATTAAAATTTAACCCCTTTAAATAAAATTTCGCCCAGTAATCAAAGAAAAATTTTTCTCGTATGTGGCGTTTAAAAAAACAGTTTTTTTTCTGAATATAAAAGCACAAACAAATTAATTAACCCTTGGGAAAAAAATTGCGCCCAGAAATGACCTGGAAAAAAAGATCGAAGTGGTGTTAAAAACAACTGTATTTTTCTGAAAAAAAAGCACAAACCCAAAAAACCCTTGAAAAAATTTGGGTCCAAAATCAGCAGAAAAATTTACTGAAGTGGCGTTTAGAAAAACCATTTGTTTTTACTGAATAAAAAGCACAAACCCTTTAATTTCCCCTTGAATATAAATTGCGCTCCCGAAAACCCAAAGGGGTTTAAAATGTAGGGGCAGAATTTTGACCCACCCGACTTTAATACAACCCCCACAAACAAAAACAAATGATAACGGGGAAAAGGAGGTCTCTGATAAAAGGGTCAAAACCCCCCCCCCCCCAAAACGGTAAAAGCAAATTTCCCTTTTTGTGAGATCTTCCCTGCAGCAGCCCTTATGTCAGGGCACAATGAAGCATGTAGAAAGACATTGGTCCGTCTTATAGGCTGTGACGTACAGAACCTGCCGGTCCCCGATTGGTTGTGTTGCACATGTCATTTAGGGTTTCCTTTCTTCCCCCCCGAGTTCTCTTCCTCGTGTCAAGCCCCTGTGCTTGCGCCCTTTTTTAAAAAATACAAAACACACTTCTTCCCGAAATTTCCGCAAACTTCTATTTCTTCAAACCGAATTTTCCAAATTATAAACGAAATTCCCGTTGTTAGAATCAATTCGCCCATCTTAGTGAGGATCTAAAAATTTTTTTTTGCAAATTTGAGAGCGGGTTGGTGGTCTGGGGTTTGGAAAGAAGAAGAAAAAGGAAGGAAGTTTTGAATGGTAACACATTCTTTTTGAGGTTAAAGTTGCAAATTGCTCGGGTACGGACTTTTTTTTTTGTTGGTAAGACCAAAAGATTTTCACACCACACATACATAATAGAAAATTTGTAGTGTTGAACTTTTAAAATTTTTCGACAAAGTTTTAAAACGGCCGGAACCAAAACAGAGATTTACAGATTTTAGGAGTTAGGCCCCAGAATTTTAAAGGCCAATTTCTCTTAAAGTCACGGGGGGGACAAGGGGGGGCCACGGGCGAAACAGACAAAACTTTTTTAAAAAAACTGGAATTTGAAAAACAGACATTTCGCAAAAGCTTTATATTAACAGTTTTTTGTTAAATATTACTTGGATATTGGGCAGCCTGAAATTATATTTAGGGGACACAGATTCTGTTCTAATACTGCAGGGTCCCTATTTGTTAGGTGCACAAAAAAACGTCATTTGATTATCAGTATACAATTTAAGATAGGTGTTCTTTTTCAATTTTGGCCCAGTTCATCTTTGTTGTTAGAGGTCCTTGCAGTTAAATTTGAATCCAGCAATTGTGTAGTACAACAGCGTGAATTGGATAGGTGCCAAAAATACTTTTATTATCGTTATACATTTCAGATACGTGTTTTTTGCACTTTTGTCCCAGTCCAGATTTGTTCATTGAGCCACCTTGCAGTTAATTTGAAAAGCCAGCAATTGTGTAGTCACCACAGGTGAAATTGATTAGGTGCAAAAATACCTTTTATTATCGTAGTTTTATCATTTCAGATACGTGTTTTGTTGCACTTTTGCCCAGTCCAGATTTGTTCATAGAGCCACCTTGCAGTTAAATTTGAATCATGCAATTGTGTAGTCACCACAGATGAATTGATAGGTGCAAAATTACCTTTTATTATCGTATACATTTCAGCATACGTGTGATTTGCACTTTTGCCAGTCCAGATTTGTTGATAGAGCAACCTTGCAGTTAAATTTGAATCCAAGCAATTGTATTAGTCACACAGGTTGATAGGTGCCAAAAATCGCTTTTATTATCGTATATACATTTCAGATATCGTGTTTTTTGCTCTTTTGGGCCAGTCAGATTTGTTGCTAGAGCACCCACCTTGCGGTTAAATTTGAATCCTGCAATTGTTGTACGTTCACTACAGGTGTTTTGATAGGATGCCAAAAATACCTTTTATTATACCGTTACATTTCAGATACGCTGTTTTTGCTCTTTAGCCCAGTCCAGATCTGTTTGATAGTGCCACCTTGCAGTGTTAAAATTAATCAAGCAATTTTGTTTTGAATGAGGGATTTGAGAATAGCTGTGATTTGCCGTATTTTAATAAGGACGTTCCAAAACTCTTCCTACCCTCTCAAATTTTTTATCTTTTGAACATGGAGAGAAATGCACGGTGGTAAGCGAAGCAAAGAGGGGGGTAGGAAATGGAGGTAGAGGTAACAGAGTGAGATTGCCTCCTTCTAGTGCTGGGACAACCGCAGCCAGCGGAATGTCGGTTGCAGGCCCCGTCAGGCCTGTCATCGCTGGGGTCAGGGCCCTGTGATTCAGTATCGAACAGCGTTGGCCAATTGGTTCTTCGTGGTTAATGCAATCCTGCATCAGCAGTTTACCTACTTCGTCCCCCCAGACGACCACAAATGTCTTCATCAGCATCCATCCAATTGAAGCAGAAGGCAGCCCAAATGTCAACATTCTTGGTTTTTTTTTTTTTGTAACCACCACTGGGATTATCCATTTTCTGAAGACCTCATTTGATGACAAAATGCGGATGGGGTCACAGACAGGCTTGTTAATTGATCATGAGGCCAATAGAGGATGATTTTGTCTGCTCTGTCGCCCAGTTACGGATGCCATCTGAGGAGGAAGAGCAGGCGGTCAATCGGCAAAAATCACGGCTGCGGTGGCAAGCCTTGCAGTCCATCTTGCTTGTATCCCACAAGATTCTGGATGCAGATTGTCAGGACGACGAAGTCACCTGTGTTGATGATGATGGACGACATTGCGCGATTCCAACGTGATCTTTTCTGCAGATTTGCTTGTGAGCGGCTTCATCACTGGATGAGGAGGAAGACAGTATGGCGGTAGGGTCAGTACGGCTACCGCCTCCTCATAAGGGAGAGGGAGGTCGCAGAAGTTTGCTGATATGATTCCGCAAGCCACAGGTCAGGGGAATATCCCCGCTCTCGTCTTATCGCCATCAATAAGGTACACAGGACCTCTCAAGGCTGGGCCTTCTGGTTGAGGCAAGGCCTTGATTCACCAGCGATGTCAAATTTCGCCTTTGCTTGTAAACGCATAAGAAGAGGCAAGAACCTTAGGCGTCTAGTGTATTAACATCTACACAAAAATGTCATAGTCACATGCAGTGAATGCATGTGTTGAAATGGAGGCAACACTTGGCCAAAAAAAGGCCGACGACGCCGGGCTCCAACACTGTCACACCCACTGTCTCCGCTTCCTCCTCCTACGCCACCACCAAGCGTTCCTCAGCTGACCATGTAGCTCAGAAAGTCAATGATCAGGATCCAGCTCCGGCTTCAGCCTCCACTGTCTCCCGAGTTCCACCAGCACATCCAGAAGAGGACCAATCCTACCCCTTCTCCTTTCACGCCGTTGATAACCAGCACGCGTATAGCGGCCAGTTAGCAGCCAGGCCTTCTTCTTCCAAACCATCCAAAGCAAAAGCCTGAATTGTTGGATTTGCCAGGCTTTGTCCTTGGAAATGTCTGCCTTTAATTGGTTGGACACAGATGGTTCCTCCACATCATGGCCCTTGCCTGCCCCGTAATTACCAGTATGCCGAGCTAGGCATTTCTTTGCCATAAATGCAGTTCCCTTGCCATGGCGCTGCCACGTGTCATCTAAAATTTCAAGCGCTCTTGTCTGCATCCTGTGGCGGGAAAAGTCCATCTGACCACCGGGACACATGGTCTAGTAAGCCGGCCAAAGGCCGAATATCTCTGTGACAGCTCACTGGGTGAGATGGGTGGATGTCTCTGGGGTTGACGGTGGCTCTCAGCTCGGTGAACTCTCTTCAAAACAGCAGGGATGGTGCAGGGCTTCTTTCCCCAAGGTCCTTCTGGTGGCATCACGTGCCCAGATAAACCAGGCGAAGTGAAATAAAATCTGTCTGGAGACATCCACTAACAGGTCAGGAGCTGTGGACGGCTCTCCGCAATGAGACCGAGCGCTGGCTGGCGTGACAAGAACTTGTGGACAGGCAAGGTGGTGTGTGATAACGGGCGAAATTTCCCAAAGAGCTACCCGGGTCTGGTCTGCCTGCTGGGAAGGCTCGAGGTCTGAGTTCGCACTTCCGCCGTTTCGCACCCTGCTTCGTCCAGCCCTGGCTGCGTTGCTGCCGTCAGCTCGGCCTCCCACGTCAACCGTCTCATTTGTTGTCGTTGGCAACACGCTGGGAAATTTCCACAATCCACTTGCTCCAGCGATTGTGGCAGAAGCGCAATGCCACTAAGCAGTACGAAGTGACACATGGCCTGACAAGCAGCGGTGCGGACCTCGGGGTGTTGACCACCGAGAGTGGAGGCAGGTGAAAGAGCTTGCACCACCCTTGCCAGTTTTGAAGAAGCCACCAAAAATGGTCATTTGCGGACAATGCCCTTGTCAGCATGAGCATTGTGGTGATCTTAGTTATGGAACGATCGTTGGACACTCTGAAACAACAGGTCCCGCCAGCGAAGGAGGAGGAGACGGACACAGATGCGGACACGGAGCTTCTCTCGTCAAATCCACAAGGCCCACGACAGTTTCACAATTTCATCGGTCTTCATTAGGCAGTGGTTGGGGGTCCAGAGCTAGTGCAAGGTGGCGCATCACCCTTTCAGGGTGCATCATCTCAGGCAAGTCATGGCTGTGTTGAAGCTGTGCCGGGGGAGCGAGGAGGAGGGAGGAGGAGGAGGAGGTATTCCTAGACACCGATGTTCGACGTCCCTGCCTTGGAAAGAGGTTGGCGCAAATTTGAGGCGGAGGGGGAAAGATGAGGAAGATCAGTTTGCTAGTGCCCCGACCCAGAGGTTGGGAAATCAAGGTCCATCTCTCACATGAGTGCTTGGATGCTCCATTTCTCCAACATGATCCTCGCATTAAGGCCATCAAAATGAACAACAGTTACTGGGTGGCCCCCCTCCTGGATCCCCGGTACAAAACAAAAATCAGCATTTCCTTCCACCCACCCCAAAAAGAGAGTAAAATGCAGGAAATGGAGACCTTGCTGATTGATCAACTGGAGACATCTGTTGCGTCTGCTTCACGTTCCCCAAATGTCAGGTGGAACAATCAGCGACGTGCAGCAGTAGAGTGCCAAGTAGGCGTAGCGCAGCAGCAGGCAAGGGGGCAGAAGCTAATGGGTGACCTCTGGCAATCTTTGTTTACCACCTCACCAATCGCTTGCAATGCAGGGAAAACATCCAACACTCAGAGATCAGCTTAATGATCTTGGTGCATCGACTATCTGCGTCTCAAACACGATGTTTTTGATGTGTTCCGGACCCAATAGTACTTCTGGGTATCCAAAAGGACGAATGGCCCGAGTGGCTCGTCACGCCTTTGTGGTGTTGTCCTGCCCACCAGCCAGAGTCATATTGAGCGGACCTTCAGCACAGATGGAGGAGTATTACAAGACAAACGATCCGGCTTTCAACAGATAATATGTGGATCGTTTGGCTTTCTTCAAGATGAATCTCGGCATGGTTATTGATGATGTTGTGGCCCCAATTGCCCGAGTCACGATTGGTTGCCCGGTCTATTCACATCCTTTTCAAACAGAAATGGTCCTCTTGAAAACTTTTTTTTTAATGATTATTCTTACTGCAATTTTTATTATCTTTTCCCAACAGTTCCATTTTGAGGGTTTTGCTGTGAGGAGACTGTAAAAGACAGCAAGGTTTCTTGACAACACCGTATTCCATTTACTCACTTTATCTTAAGAAGTTTTCGCATTGTCAATGGTTTGAGGTCATGTTGCTGTGAGATATAGCAATATTCCTGGTCCTTTGGACTGAAATGTGACTTCTATAGTGTCATTTTCTCCCTCACAATTTTTAATTAGTGGCTGAGAAGTCATATTTTTTAATTTTTTGGGTATGTTGCTGTGAGGATACAGCTTTAATTATGGTCCTTTGAATGGAAAATGTGGCTTCTAGTCGGCAATTTCTCCCTCACAATTTTTTAACGTGGCTGAGAAATGTCATTTTTATAATTTTTTGGGTCATGCTGGCTTTGAAATGCAGCAATTAATACAGATCCTATATAAAAAATGGTTGTTTCTGACAGACATTTGTTCTTCACAATTGACCAAGTGGTCAAGGGTCATGCTTTGAATTTTTTGGGGGATTTTTGCTGTGACATGCAGCTATACTACAGGTCCCTATTCTAAAAAAGTTGTTTTCTAACAGTCATTTGTTCTTCACTTTTGACCAAAGTTTCTCAAGGGTCATGCTTTGAATTTTTGGGGGCATTTTGCTGTGACATGCAGCTATACTACAGGTCCTATTCTAAAAATGTTGTTTCTAACAGACATTTGTTCTTCACAATTGTCAAGAGTGGCTCAAGGGTGATGGTGCTGTCAGAAACAGGAATAGGTAGGTGACCACGTTATGGACAACATTAATGCAAATGACCTTGTTTTTGCAAGATCTTTAACATAGCTTATCAAATCCCTGTATTGAGAAAACCCATTTAATACAATGAAAAAAGAGAAACAAAGACATGGTGGGGATTCCATCCTATTTTAATTTTGTGTTTTGTAGAATTAAAGTTACTAAAAAACTTGCATGTACAAAATAGATGTTCAAAAAAATTCCTCTGAAATGTACAAGGGAGGTACAGGAAAAACTTGTCCAGATGTAGGTTTATCAGAGAACATGGCGTATGGAGCACAGACAGGAACAAAGTACAGAGACCATTTCCTCCAGCACGTTGAGTAAAATGAGAAAAAGGTATGCCAAGATAAACGGGCAACCTGGGTGTATACACGGAGCGTTTAACACCAGGTATTTCCAAGTGAAGCTTCAATTGGTCAACACTCATACGGAGGGGCAAGCGTACCCTAGGTATTGACTGTGTACAACGAGGAGGTGGAGTTCTCACCCTTCAGCTTCCGCAATCTGCTTCAGCTCGACAGTTTTCGTTGCTGCGTCATCAGGGCATTTTAACCTGCGTGTTAATAGATGATGGACTCCAGCATGGGCATATCACCGCCACCCACTGTAACTCGGGGCCCTAGGTCAGCTGTGGCCCAGGACAGGTATAGTCAATGGTCCAGTTCATACTAAATGGTGGTTGAAAGACCCTTTTTACGGCACTTTTTAAATGTGGGGGTCTTTGCAGGTTTGGGGCTCAGGCTGTGACCCAGGACAGGTATGTCAAGTTCAGTGAAACTAATAATGGTGTTGAAAGACTCCTTTTTTCCTGCACTTTTAAATGTGGGGGTTCATGCAGGTTTGGGGCTACATGTTGGCCCAGGGACAAGGTATTAGTCAATGTCCAGTTTCAACTAAATGGTGGTTGAAGACTCCTTTTTTCCGGCACTTTTTAAATGTGGGGGTCATGCAGGTTGGGTCTGCGTGGACCAGGAAAGGTATAAGTCAATGTCCAGTGAAACTAAAATGGTGGTTGAAAGTAACCTTTCTCCGGCACTTTTTAAATGTGTGGGTCATGAAGGTTTGGGGCTCATGCTGTGGGCCAAGTCAGGTATAGTCAAATGTCCAGTGAACTAAAATGGTGGTTGAAAAGACTCCTTTTTCCTACGAACTTTTTAATATGTGGGGGTCATGGCAGGTTAGGGGCTCAGCTGTGGCCCAAGACAGCGTATAGTCAATGTCGTGAAACTAAAATGGTGGTTGATGTCTCCTTTCTCCGGCACTTTAAATGGTTAGGGGTCATGCAGGTTTGGGGGATCATGTGTGGCCCGGACAGGTTAGTCAATGTCAGTTCAACTAAAATGGTGGTTGAAAGACTCCTTTTTCCGGCACTTTTTTAACTGTGGGTCCAGACAGGTTTAATGGTAATTTGCGGTACAGGACAGATATACTTGTGTCTAGTTAACTTAAAATGGTGTGAAAGACTCCTTTTGGCGGCACTTTTTAACTCTGGGGGTCATGCAGGTTTGGGGCTCATGCTGCGATTCAGGACAGGGATATTCCAAGCTTCGATGTCCAGTTCAAGTAAGATGTTGGTTCAAATCATACTGCCTTCTGGCGCTTTTGAATTTGTGGGTGATGCAGGTTTAAGGGTCAGGCCTGGGTACAGACAGGGATAGTGAATGGTCTGTGACTTTTTTTTCTGTGACTTTTATAACCTAAGTGTGGTTGCCTAAGATGTAGCCGTATCCATTTGTCTGTTGTGGATGTTATTTCAGCTTTTCCTGCTTGTTTGGGTGTTATAATGAGGTGTTGTTGCTCTCCCATTGTACCTTTTATGGTAATCGCTCATAATCAGATGCTCACTATCGAAAATCCTTATCGATAGGGACCGACTATCAACTATGAGATCGATCTCGATAGCCAACGCAATCGCTCAACACTAATAATGAAAAAGGAAGGGCTGTTCTATGTAAACGAGGTCATTTTGATTTTTCCACCCCAATCGAAAACCATACACATCCCAGTCATGACGTCGCACACACATCTCCCCCTGCTCTATTCTGAAAGCTGATTTGCTGGCCCAAAATGACAGGAAGCGCCAAAAATGGCGCCATTTTAAATAGATTATGCACAGATTTTAACCTAAATTATCCCGTGATCTAAAAAAAATCCGAACAACGTAAATACCGTGCCGATTTCAACTTTGTCGATAATAATCGCTCAACACTAAGTGCTACACCTAAAAGAGGTCACCGTGAAGTGGCAAGTGGGCTTATACCACTTGATCAAAAAGTAAACAAAGAACTTCATTTATTTTTATCAATTCATGCTGAGCAAGAAGTAGATCCATATATGCATACTATATAGTATGTGGTTGCGTAGTCCATGTTTATTTCTCCCTTTCTTAATAGCTATTAAAAATGTCCTTCCATTTGTCTGCAGTAGAGTCTATATCAAGTTTTTTTTCACACTGCATTGATATGCTTCTTTAGCATATGCAACAAAGTCATGTACCTTTATCTTATACTAAAACCACAAGCTCACAGCCAAATTAGGGAGTCCCAACTCCCAACGAACACACTCTCATATATAACATTTCTGGTCATTTAAGTGAAGAGCATTTTCATATAGCTTCTTTCAAATGCAAACTGTGTTTAATACTCCAAAGCCGTATAATAGTTATTGTTATCACAAAAGCAATTTTATGATATATACCAATATTTACATAACCTGTAGTTTGTTGCTTCAGAAGTCTCAAAGTACAAAACTTCCAAACATTGATGTCCTTAACTTGGTAACATCAGCGGAGCAGAGCTCATAATATGGGAATGTCCCCTTTGTCAAACGCACCTGAGATTTTTACTGAGCGTTCTTTTATAGTATCCAAGCTCATGTGATCAAAAACACTATATCCTAAAATATTTACAAAACTTCATCTACTTATAAAAATTAAAAACATCCATTCTATCCTATAGTTTTAGATACATAGATTATATTTTCAACATATATACCTACCCTTATGACACCATTGTCTTTATATTGGAGACTGATCCACATTGCACCTTCCTAGGCATGTGTATACCTCTCAGTTAGGAACTATTTACATAACCTCACTGCGCTTGCACTCTTTCCCCCAAAATTGAGGAAATTCAGATGTGGCAAACCTGCAGAAGCTTGAAACTAGAGGTTTGCTGTGTGGGAGGCTCAGACCAGAGTCAGAGAGGGCCAGAGTTAAGTTAGTGGTCAGACAGCCTCGGATTTATGTTGTTTATATTTTGTTCCTGTACCTTAACTGGCCTAAAGAATAAACTTAGCTGAGGCCAGTTTGAAAATAAGCTTTGTCATCAGACTGTTATATTTGTGCCAAAAAAGTACAAAAGTGGCAATCCTAGAGCCAAATTCACTCCAATGTAGCAGCTTGAAAAAAGTGAGAGCTCACAGTAGGTATAACATTTTAATGTTATCTGATCTTTGTTTAGCATTCAACCATTAAATATAACCAGTAGAGATAACTTTCTATGCTGTGATATCATGGTGCATTATCTGTCAAGTGAAGCGTTACTAGTTATGTATTTTCTGTATTGCATTCACCATGCACAATAAATAGGTATATTTAAATAGATCATTCTTCTAAGTTATACGGACCTAGTGATACTAATTATGTTTAATTTGTATAGTTTATTTTTAATCTTAGAAATGTAGTGTGAATTTTAAAGTTTTTTTATATTTTTAAAACTTTAATTAAACTGATTTTTTTTTTAATCCACTTAGGGTACTTGACCATCAAAGCGCATGATCGCTAGAACATTGTAGTGTACTGTATCACACTGTCTCTGGCAGAGGGTAATAGGCTGTCATGGTAACCACTCCTGTGATTGGGTGACAAATGGGGTATAATTCACAACCCAGAGTATATGGAGTGTGCTCCCCCTGAAGAAATTCCCCGAATCCCGGCCCTAACTTTTTAAGAAAAAGCTGCCAGATATCAGGAGGGGGTTACATGTACATTACAAGATCATTAAGTTATAGATATGTGATATTCAAGGCTTAAGTATTTGTTTCTTAACAAAGTTTCTTAGGATCTCACTGATTTGCAAGCACCCTAAATAGATGATACTGTTTTTTCAAAGGATGCCCTAATCACCTTCCAAATGGGTTCACCAGTATCCCTTGCTTGACAAGCTACTTGGGACCTCATGTATGAAAATCGTCTAAGCTTAGGACTTTCTTTGTTGCCCATAGCAAAAAGTCAAAGCTCCCCTTTCATATAGTGCGCTGAAAAAATGAAAAAGGAGCTTTGATCAGTTGCTATGGGCAACAAAGGAAGTCTTACACCTAGACAGTTTTCATACAAGAGGCCCTTGGTTACTTAATGATTCACTTTCACAAGACCCCATATTTCTAAGATCAAAAATTTGGGCTTTTCTTTTTATGAAAAATCACTTTGGGGAAAAATTTAAAAACCCTTTCTGTGTAATCAATTCTAATTAATCTTGGTTCACGTTTGATTGACAGCAACTAAATGTATTCTTGGATAAATTAGTGAGCTGAAAAAGGTACAAAAGAGTACCCAGAGAAATTAAATGAGATCACAACTTTTGCCTAAAAAATTTTAGCGTTGTAATTCCAGAAATTTTATCCCGTTAGTAGGTATTGTCATGGGCGCTACAATTTTCTTGCCCTCAGAGTGCATCAGAGTATATCTGTGTTTTTTTTTAGTGTTAAAAGGGTTTTATCGAGAAGTAAAATTGATGTGGGAAGCCTGCTAATTAAATAAACATTTTCACCATTCATCAGTCAGTCTCAGTCCTGCTTAGTAATCACACACACTTATTGTTGTATTTACTCCTGTCCTCTGTACTCCTTAGTATTCAGTAAAGCAGTGCAAATAAATAAAAGGAAAAAATAAACCGCAATAACGTATGTGCATTGAGAAAAAATAAAAACACGTTTGGTTCCTGAAGGGATTTGAACCTGAGCACACTGTGGGAAAGGCATGGTGATGTCAAGCCTGCTGGTTCACATGATATGCAGTTCAAACCGATCATACACACCCCTTTTGAAACAAAAAGTGAGCAGGAAATTAGCATAAATGTCTTTGTGGTTAATCCCCCTTTAACTATTTAAGCACCTTGCGTTTTTTTTTTTTTTTTGTTGACACATTCTTTTTTTTTTCCTCCTTGCCTTCCAAGAGCCTTAACTTTTTTATTTTTCTACCTACTAAGGCATAGGAGGGCGTATATTTTGTGGGACAAGATGTATTTTTAAATGGTGTTATTCATGTACTGTAGAAATTATGGTGGGAAACCGCAAAAAAATTTCAAGTGGGAAAAAAATGTAAAAAAAAACATATTTTTTTTTTTACGATGTTCAGCTCTGGGATAAATTTAAAATGATAAGACTTTTGGATGCGGCGTACCAATATGTTAAATTTTTTATTTTTTATTTTTTTTTTTTGTAAATGGAAAAGGGGGGTGATTTTGAACTTTTATTTTTTTTATTTTTTTTACCATTAAAACAAATTTTTTTAAATTTTTTATTTTAAAATTTGAGTCCCCCTAGGGTGTTACCATAGGGGGCTCGGCATTTATCAAAACCCAATGCATTGTATAGACACCCTAGGAGTACCATTTGGCATTTTCCCCCACTTCCTGCCTGGGGCCAGAAGTGGGGAAATCGAAAACATGGCAGCAATGGAAGCCTTCACAAGTAGAGATGAGCGAGCAGTAAAAAGTTCTAGTTCGATCAGAATCTCGAACTTTAATGTGTTCGGTTCGAGGTTCTATTCGAACTAGAACTCGAACCTTATTAAAGTCAATGGGAGTAGATGGTCTTGATAATTTTTATACCTATAGAGGTGAGGAGAAGCTGTAATTACCATCCATAACAGTGAACTGGATATGTGGAACAACTTAGTGAAGAAAATTTGGCTTTAAGAGTGACAGAAAAAAAATGATCGGCTAAAATACTTCATTCTTTTCAATGGCTAACTGAAAGATGAGGACAGCTTTCAAGCAGGGTCGTAGCCATAGGAGTTGCAGCGTTAGCAAAAGCCCCTTTGAGACATAGGAGATGGTGTGTTATACAATTATTAAACCCCCAAAACTGCAAAAACTGAACTTTTTGGGCACTGAGAATGATTTAGCAAATCCATGCAGTCTGTATAATATATATCCATGTATATGAGAGTTAGGCGTTATGTGAGCCTGCAAATGTCACCAAATAGCAGCTTCTGGGTGTGGGAAAGATGCAGCCAGCACTACCAAACTCCTTAACTATTGCTATCTATGGAGAGGAAAATGCTGTCTAACTAAGAGCAGTCTGTACAGTACGGAGAGTGAGCAGAAAATGGCATTCACAAGGCAATACAGTGAAATATATATAACATGGTCATGGGATTTTAGCAGCCAATAAGAGCCCTATACCTCAGCGATGACGTTTTTGACACATCTCTGTGCTCTGCACTATTTGGATGGCCGCCAAAAGTTCAGAAAGGTGATTGGATGGCCGTCAAAAGTGCAGAAAGCCGCTGAAAACTAAACTGAAAATGGCCTGTCGAACTAGAGCTAGAACTTCACTCGAATGAATAGTAAAATGTTCGGTTCAGTTCCAGTTTTAAAAATTCGAGAAGTTCTATTAGAACTTAACTTTTCTAGAATAATTCAATCAACACTATTCACATTTCCAGCTGCCATGCTCAGTGATCGGGACACAGCAATTTCACCGTTGGTGTCCCGATCGCTGTGAGGAGCGGTGCTTGGCATCGTTTCTCATTGATTTATTCGCCATGTTTGCCGCGGCATCTAAAGGATTAAACAGCACAGGATGGCAGCGGCCACGATCCTGCTACAAAGCCCCTTACCAGCATCAGGATGTACTCATACGTCCGGGGTCGTTAAGGGGTTAAAGATGTAGCAAAGCTAAACATGTTAAAGCACCAAGATAACACAGTCCAGAATATTATCTCAACTTTTTCATTGCTTTTCAATAGTTTTTGTTGCAATCTGTAATCATATAACATCAAGAGCCTTGATATTACAGTCAAGTTAAACTGTGCTACATCTATATGGGATACTGAGCATACTAACTTGATGACACTGAATTTGAGACAATACTAACCTGATGACACGAGGGGCAACATATATGAAAACTGGTGCGGACTGGCCAGTTCTAAATCGCTTTAGATAAGTGTATGATGCAACAGTATGATTGAACCTGTCATATACCGAAAAACCCCACAATTTTGACATTTGAATTTTTTTTCCCTCTACAGTGTTCAGTGTACGGGACAGTTGAAGTTATATTTTAATAGATTAGACTTTTATGGATGCCGAAATATCAATTATTTGTAAAATGGTAAAAGGGGGGAATTTGAGTTTTTAATATTTGTTATTTTTATTTCTTTAAAGTTTAAAGCTTTTTTTTTTCTTTTTTTTACTCTAACAATGAGTCCCCTTAAGGTGCTTGACCAATAGGGGGTGCAATCATTAATACAGCCTATTGCAATAGGGTGTACAAATATGGCAGTTTTAATTCTTCCCTTGACAGGAAGTAGTAAAACTGGAAACATGGAGGTGATGGAAGGCTTCCTGCTGCTGTGTAAACCAAACAGGATTGCACTATCTCACCACAGGAGTCCTGATTGGAGTGAGAAACAGAGTGAGAAACATTTGTATTTGAATTGTTTCTTATCCTCTTTTGGATTGACACTAATGCAGTTAATTACATTAAATATGTAATAAAACCATAATTATGTTAATTATAAAGATTTGTTCAGATTTTTAATTTTTCTAATTCAAATCTTACAATTTTGTTTTTATACTTTTAGATTGTAATCACATTTCTGCTCATCCAAATGTAGGTCAGTTGGTCAGTAAGTCAGGAATTTGCATGCTGTTGTAAATTTTTAGGAACTCTTTTTGGTCAATTTTTTTGTTTTTATTAAATTAAATAAAACTAATTTGAATCAGATGTTGATCACTGTAGAAATATTATTTTCCTACTCTCAGCCTATACTCTACATACGCCAGTAGCCAATACCAAGGTCTTACTGGGACGTCAGGTGCACCAAGCAAGATCACTACTATAGTTTCTTGTTATACTAACAGCTATATTTTATTTCTAAAATGCTGTGATATGTATGTAATCACTGATCATACTACAATAACCTTGTAAATACTATATTGACAACGGGTTTTATTGTAGATTCTGTAGTGGTCTGATTATTTTTTATTATATAATGTTATCTAGTTTTGTAATTATCATTAGTGTTGAGCGATTTTTATCGACAAAGTTGAAATCGGCAAGGTTTTTATGGTGATCGAAATTTTCAGATCATGCGATAATTAAGGTTAAAATCTGTGCATAATCTATTAAGATCGCGCCATTTGGGCCGTTCCTGTAATTTTGGCGGCCAGCAAATCAGATTACAGAATAGAGCAGGGTGAGATGTGTGTGCGACGTCATGATGGGATGTGTATGGTTTTGCGATTGGCTGGAAAAATCACATGACCTGGGTTATTTACATATGAACAGCTTTTTCCTGTTCAGCCTTAGTTGTCTCTCAGGTCTCATAGGAATAGGACATGCGCTCTGCCTGTGCCAACAGCTCGCGAAAGTCTATTCTGCACAGAGAAACCTCTACTATTAGCTGTGATCCTTCCAATTTTGTTAGATTAGAGATTTGAAGATTTTATGTAGTTAGCTAGAAAATTTTTAAAAAGCAGCATCTACCGCTGTAAAGTCACGGGAGGAGTGGGGGGGGGGCCCGCGGGCGAACCCCAGACAAGCTCTATCTATAAAGAACACTGGATAAAGTTCACCAAGACTTAGTGTAGACATTGTAGTGGAATATCTTTATTATTAACAGTTTGCTATTGAAATATTTCCTGGATATTGGGCAGCCTGAACTTATATTGGATACACATCATTTCTAGTAACTGAGGTCTCTTTGTTGGGTGCAAAACTCCGCTTTTATTATCAGTATACATTTCAGATAGGTGTTCATTTTCAATTTTACCCATTCCACCTGTGTTGATATATCCACCTTGCAGTTAAATTACAATCCAGCAATCTTGCAGCCCGGGGGCACAGGTTGTTTTTGCCAAAATACCGTGTATCATACGAAAACATAACATGATACGTGTTTTTTGATTTTTGGGCGCACCCAGCTTTGTTCATTGACGCAGCATCCACGAAAAATCTTAAAACATCAATTCTATAGTCACACGGGTGAATTGAAAGGTGCAAAAAATACCGTGTTTTATACGAAAACATAACAGATACGTGTTTTTTTACTTTTGCGCACCCAGCTTTGTTCATTGACGCAGCATCCACGTAAATCTTAAAACAGCAATTCTATAGTCACCACAGGTGAATTGAAAGGTGCAAAAAATACCGTGTATTATACGAAAACATAACAGATACGTGTTTTTTTACTTTTGCGCACCCAGCTTTGTTCTTGACGCTAGCACCCACGTAAATCTTGAAACAGCAATTCTATAGTCACCACAGGTAAATTTTAAAGGTGCAAAAAATACCGGTGTATTATACGAAAACATAACAGATACGTGTTTTTTGACTTTTGCGCACCCAACTTTGTTCATTGACGCAGCATCCACGTAAATCTTAAAACAGCAATTTATGTCCCCACAGGTGAATTGAAAGGTGCAAAAAATACCGTGTATTTTACGAAAACATAACAGATAGGTGTTTTTTTACTTTTGCGCACCCGCTTTGTTCATTGATGCGGGCACCCACGTAAAATCTTAAAACAGCAATTCTATAGTCACCACAGGTGAATTGAAAGGTGCAAAAAATACCGTGTATTATACGAAACAAACAGATATGTGTTTTTTTGCACCTTTGCCCAGTCCAGATTTGTTGATAGACACCTTGCAGTTAAATTTGAATCCAGCAATTTTTTTTTTTGATTAGAGGGATTTGAGAATAGCTGTGATTTGCCGTCTTTTATAGAGACTTTCCAAAACTATTCCATACCTTCTCAAATTTTTATATTTCTGAACATGGAGCGAAATGCAGGTGGTAAGCGAGCAAAGAGGGGGGTAGCACATGGAGGTAGAGGTACGAGAGAAGGTGCTCCTTCCAGTGCTGGCGACAACACGCATGCCAGCGGATCGTCAGTTGCAGGACTGTCAGGCCTGTCATCGCTGGGTCAGGGCCCTGTGAATCTAAGTAACGAACATCGTCGCCAATCTGTCCTTTAGTGGTTAATGCAACCTGCATCTAACAGTCTTACCTCCTCGTCCTCCCAGTCACGGCCACAAATGTCGTCATCAGCATCGTCAGCATGGATCATGCGGGTTTTGGGGTCATGCTGTGGTCCAGAACAGGCATAGTCAATGTCCAGTTCAACTAAAATGGTGGTTGAAAGACTACTTTTTCCGGCACTTTTTAAATCTGGGGGTTATGCAGGTTTGGGGCCCCAGCGGTGGCCCAGGACAGGTATAGTCAATGTCCAGTGAAACTAAAATGGTGGTTGAAAGACTCCTTTTTTTCCGCACTTTTTAAATCTGGGGGTTTTTTGGGAGGTTTGGGGCTCATGCTGTGGCCCAGGACAGGTATAGTCAATGTCCAGTGAAACTAAAATGGTGGTTGAAAGACTCCTTTTTCCGGCACTTTTTTAATCTGGGGGTCATGCAGGTTTTGGGGCTCATGCTGTGGCCCAGGACAGGTATAGTCAATGTCCAGTTCAACTAAAATGGTGGTTGAAAGACTCCTTTTTCCAGCACTTTTTTAAACTGGGGGTCATGCAGGTTTGGGGCCCCATGCTGTGGCCAGGACAGGGATAGTCAATGTTCAGTGAACTAAAATGGTGGTTGAAAGACTTCTTTTCGGCACTTTTTAATCTGGGGGTCATGCAGAATTGGGGCTCATGCTGTGGCCCAGGACAGGTATAGTCAATGTCCAGTGAAACTAAAATGGTGGTGAAAGACTCCTTTTTCCGGCACTTTTAAATCTGGGGGGTCATACAGGTTTGGGGCTCATGTTGCATTCCAGGACAGGGATTTCAATGTCCAGTTCAAGTAAGATGATGGTTCAAATCATACTGCCTTCTGGCACTTTTTAATTTGTGGGTGATGCAGGTTTAAGGTCATGCTGTGGTACAAGACAGGATAGTGAATGGTTGTGGGGTTTTTTTTCTGTGGCTTTTATAACCTAAGTGTGTTGCCTAAGATGTAGCACGTATCCATTTGACTGCTGTGGATGTTAATTCCAGCTTCTCCAGCCCTGTTTGGGTGTAAGAATGAAGGTGTTGTTGCTCTCCCATAGACTTTAATGGTCATCGCTCATAATCGACTGCTCACTATCGAAAACCTTATCGATGATGGCCAACTATCGACTATCACCCGATGTCGATAGCCAACGTAATCGCTCAACACTAATTATCATAAGTTAGGCTTTATTAATTTAGTGGTATTAGTTGGGAATTTTTTTTTTTTTTTGCCTGTTGGCAATTACAGTTTGTCTACTACAACTTTGGGCTCAGCCATGTCACTTTTAAATTTGTCTGGCTTGTTACACCATTTATGAATGTGCCTAATCGTACGAATCTAGCGTGACACGCTCCCATAGAAATGACACATTCAAAAGTGTCACCAGATTTAGCCGTATGACTGTTGATACATGTATCGGACAGGGCTATGAGAGTTTTTTGTCTCAAAGTACGCCTGAAAACTGACGCAGCCTTGTTTATACATATTACCCTGGATCTTTTAGGCCTGTCTGTCAGAGGCTTGGATGCCTAGGTTTAAAGCAGAATAATTAGTAGTTCTGGACTTGGGACTGTCAAATGAACGGGTATCTTCTTTATATCAGAACTCCCCTGAATTGGCTCTATGAAATTAGTACAATTTTCAGTTGATAAAACTAGTTACCCCAGCTTGTTATTATTTTGCAGACACGCCAGTGCTTCAATATACAGAATTAAATAGTACCTTTCATGTGCCAGTAAGACTGACCTTTACAGGATTGATTTTTTTATATGAAAATTCTTTACCGATTTCTGTCTATACAAAGGTGGTATTGCTTCTTTATTGCATTGCTTCAATCTTGATATTGTACATCAATAAATCTATTGTTGCATTATATGCCTAACATAAAGACAGTAGAACCTGCTATGCTTCTGATCCGCTTGATAGAGTTAATGGCTGTAGTCCCTCTGTTACTTAGTGATTCTGATATAAAACTTCTTCCTGCTAATATCTACAGATACAACACTGGCTATTACTTTGAGATATGTGCTGTAGGCCTTTGCCACAACAAAAGAGAAAACAGAGATATTGTTCCCGACGTTGTTCATTTCAATAACAGTGCTGCCTGGTGCAATTTTGTCTTTAATCCCTGCCTTATAAAAGCGTCTCTGAATGATATTGTGCTGCATCTGGTCTGCAATCCAATCTACTCTGATCCCATTCAATTCACACTTCCAATAAACCTTTGTAGATAAAATACTAAAGGATACGCACCGGTGCTTCATCTCTTCCAGGCAATGGAGAGCTACTATGTTTGTTGTTGTGTTTTTTAATATAAAGAAAATATAAAATTTGGTGAGGATATTACATAAAAAAGTGGATGCAACTTTATTAAATTGTGTAAGCAGTGATAATTGCCAGATTATAGTAACTAAAAATCTAACTCCTTCATGTCTCTAGTCATCTACAGATGAAACAATTTGAAAATAAATAATTGAATAACCTGCCATCATCTATGATTGCTTGAAATCAGCCACAAATCCACTGTACAGATCATCAATAGAACTGAAAATGAATAAAGACTGTGTTTGTAGTCTGAATAGAGGTACATATATGTGTCGTAAGCCACTGGGAAAAGCAATAGATTTTATGGAGCGGCCAGATAGGACCTGTAGTTCCACAGACTGCAATTAGTGTCATCACTTTGGCTGTAGTGGAGCACTGAACCCCTAAACACTTCCTCTGTGTCCACAACAATTTTCAATAGAGGAGGTTTGCATGGTCAGAAACAATCTAGGACCCTCATGGACACTTTTATAGTATTGATGTCTGTTGTTGGGGTGCCCATGATGTTGGTGCATTTGAAAGCAGCCAGACACTCGTAAACTTTACACTTTACATTTCTTTACTGAGTGTAGTTTACAAAAAAGTAATGACACATGAAAGTCTTTCTTTAAGGCATAGTAGAGCATAGTAGAGCATAGTTTACTATGTTTATGTATGAGAGGAAATGTTCTCCACATGTGCTATTAACAGGGTTAGAGCCTCTGATGGCAAATGGATACAGATGACTCCTTGTACTGTATAAAATATTTTTATGTCAAAACACAGTCCAAGCAATTTTTTACTGAATGAGGGACTTTTATGGTTTGGTTCCTCATGAAAAACAGACAAGTACTCATGGTTACTTTGTGCTACCGTTCTCTGTCGCAGAGGGTAAGGCCGACTGAGTTTGTGACGTGGAAGTTGTGTAGCACTGACTCTCGACAGAGATGCATAACTAAGTCAGTATAACAAGAGAGCCCTTGTGCAGCTTTATCTCTCTTGAATATAGAACATATTCACTTGCTCCTGGAAGCAGCAATATAAATGTCCCCTCAATGCTGACGGAGTTAAATTAATTCCCTCAGCAGCAGGAAGGCTGGTATGCATGATGAGGAAACCTTCTACACTACTTACACGGGTCAGACTGTCATTAACAGTTTTCTGAGCTAGAACTTCTTAGGCCGTGTTCACACGGCTTATTCACGGCGGATTTGTGAGCCGGATTGCGCTCGCAAATCCGGCGTGAATAAGGGGCGGGGCGGGGCCGGAGCGCGATGGGGGCGCCGCTCCCCGGCCCCACAGACTGTCATTATCTACGGCGCGTACGCGCCGTAAATAATGTGCATGTCACTTTCTCCCCCCGCGGCGGATTCGCCGAGCGGGGAGGAGCGACGGAATACACTGTTCTCTATGAGAGCAGTGGATTACCGCAATTACTCCGACGGATTGGCGCCGTACTGCAACGCAAATCCGGCACGGAGTACGGCGCCAATCCGTGGACAAATAAGCCGTGTGAATGAGGCCTTAGAGTAAATATTTCTCTAACAGGAGCATCTGTAGAGACTACTGTCCTCTCACCTGGTTAGACCAGAACTGGACCAAATAGTTTTTTTTCCAGCCTGATGGTGTGAGAGGATGGGGCTTTGAGACTCCTCCCACATGGTTCTGATACTTTTCAGTAGCTACTGATATTGATTGTGAATACCTAAGGCTATGTCTACACTGCACAGAAAAACGCTCGTTTTTTCAGCGTTTTTCGTTTTCTAAAAACGCTGGAAAAACGACTGTAATCATCTCCCATAGACTTCTATTGTAAAACCGTCCTGCTGTCTACACTGAGCTTCTTTTTTCTGCTCGTTTTTTTCACTGGTCGTATTTTGCAACATGCTCTAAAAAACGCCAGAGCCGGGCACAAAATTTACTACAGGAGTCTATGTAAAGCGCTGGACGTCTATTGGCGCGTTTTCGCAGTGTTTTTTGCCGCGATTTTTCAATGAAAACCCTCCCAGGAGACCCAAGACACACCTATAGTGGGTGTAACAAAGGCTTCATATCTATCAATTTGCATACAAGTGTCGATTGTGTCCATTTTTTGTACCTTTTGTAATAAAATGATCATAGCTTGGTCGCTAACTATTTTTGCGCAAGTCATATTTTTTTTTCCTAAAAATATGTTTTATACAGATTTTGGCGATCAGAATTATTGTTTGATCGATACTTGAATCATCGACATCGGACAGATGGTTCTATAGACGACCCATCATCGACAAGAATAGTCGATAGTGAGTGGGTCGATTATGAGCACTGACCATTAAAGGTCTATGGTAGAGCAACAACACCTTCATTCCTTACACCCAAACAGGGCTGGAGAAGCTGGAATAACATCCACTACAGTCAAATGAATACTTGCCTACAACGTAGGCAACATACTTTAGGTTATAAAAGCCCACAGAAAAAAAATCACACACCATTCACTATCCCTGTCTTGTACTCACAGCATGACCCTTAAACCAGCATCATCACCCACAAATAAAAAGTGCCAAAGGCGAAGTATGATTTTAACCATCATCTTACTTGAACTGGACATTGAATAATTCCCTGTCCTGGAACGCAGCATGAGTCCACAAACCTGCATGACCCCCAGATTTTTAAAAGTGTCTGGAAAAGGAGTCTTGTCAACCACCATATTAGTTTTCACCTGGACATTGACTATCTGGTCCTGGGCCACAGCATGAGCCCAAACCTGGCAAGTCCCCCCGATTAAAAAGTGCCGGAAAAGGAGTCTTTCAACCACGATTTTAGTTTTCCACTGGACATTGATTATACCTGTCCTTGGGCCAAAGCATGAAGCCCCAAACCTGCATGGACCCCCAGATTAAAAAGTGCCGGAAAAGGAGTCTCCCAACCACCATTTGGTTGAACTGGACATTGACTATACATGTCCTGGGCCACAGCATGAGCCCCAAACCTGCATGACCCCAGATTAAAAAGTGCCGAAAAGGAGTCTTTCAACCACCATTTTAGTTTCACTGGACATTGACTATACCTGTCCTGGGCCACAGCATGAGCCCCAAACCTGCATGACCCCAGATTAAAAAGTGCCGGAAAAAGGAGTCTTTCAACCACCATTTTAGTTGAATTGGACATTGACTATATCTTCCTGTACCACAGAATGACCATTAAACCTGTCTGACCCACAGATTCAAAAGTGCCGGGAAAAAAGGAGTCTTTCAACCACCATTTTAGTTGAACTGGACATTGACTATACCTGTCCTGGACCAGCATAGACCACTAAACCTGTCTGACCCCCAAATTAAAAAGTGCCGGGAAAAGGAGTCTTTGAACCACCATTTTAGTTGAACTGGACATTAACTATATCTGTCCTGTACCGCAGAATGACCATTAAACCTGTCTGACCCACAGATTAAAAAGTGCCGGGAAAGGAGTCTTTCAACCACCAGTTTAGTTTCACTGGACATATACTGTCCCTGTCCTGGGTAGCGCTTGCCCTCCGTATGAGTGCGGACCAATTGAGCTTCACTTGGAAATACTGGTGGTTAACGCTCCTGTTCCACCCAGGTGCCCTTTTTCTTGGCATTCTTTTTCTTATTTTACTCAACGTGCTGGAGGAAATTGTCTCTGTACTTTGTTCTCTGTCCGTGCTCCATACTCCATGTCCTCTGAATAACCTACATCTGGTCAAGTTTTCCTGTACCTCCCTTGTACAATTCAGAGGAATTTTTTTACCAGCTATTTTGTACATGCAAGTTTTTTAGTAGTTTAATTCTAGAAAACACATTTTTAAAATAGGATGGAATCCCACCATGTCTTTGTTTCTCTTTTTTTAATTGTATTAAATGGGTTGTCTCAATACAGGGATTGATAGCTATGTTAAAGATCTTGCAAAAACAAGTCATTTTGCAATATGTGTCCATTAACAGTGTCCTACCTATTCCTGTTTCTGACAGCACCATCACCCTTGAGCCACTCTTGACAATTGTGAAGAACAAATGTCTGTTAGAAACAACATTTTTTTTTATAATAGGACCTGTAGTATAGCTGCATTTCAAAGCAAAATGCCCCCAAAAATTCAAAGCATGACCCTTGAGCCACTTTGGACAATTGTGAAGAACAAATGTCTGTTAGAAACAACATTTTTTTTATAATAGGACCTGTAGTATTGCTGCATTTCAAAGCAGCATGACCCAAAAAATTATAAAAATGACTTCTCAGCCACTGTTAAAAATTGTGAGGGAGAAATGCCACTTAGAAGCCACATTTCTGTTCCAAAGGACCATGATTATTGCTGTATCTCACAGCTACATGACCCCAAAAAATTATAAATATGACTTCTCAGCCACTATTAAAAATTGTGAGGGAGAAATGCCACTTAAAAGCCACATTTCTGTTCCAAAGGACCATAATTATAGCTGTATCTCACAGCAACATGACCTTAAAAACCATTGACAATGCGAAAACTTCTTAAGATAAAGTGAGTAAATGGAATACGGTGTTGTTATGAAACCTTGCTGTCTTTTACAGTCTCCTCACAGCAAAACCAGCAAAATGAACTGTTAGGAAAAGAGAATAAAAATTGCAGTAAGAAATGATTATTTAAAAAAAAGTTTTCAAGAGGACCATTTCTGTTTGAAGAGGAATGTGAAGTAGACCGGCAACTAATCGGTGACCTCGGCAATTGGGGCCACAACATCATCAGAGATCCATGCCTGATTCATCTTGATGAAAGTCAAACGATCCACATTATCTGTGGAAAGCCGGATGCGTTTGTCTGTAAATGACTCCTCCAGCTGTGCTGAAGTCCGCTCAGATATGACGCTGGCTGCTGGCAGGACAACACCTCTATGGCGTGGCGAGCCAGCTCGGGCCATTCGTCCATTTTGGATACCCAGAAGTCTATTGGGTCCGGAACACATACAAAAACATCGGTGTTGAGACGCAGATAGTCGTGCACCATGATCTTAAGCTGGTCTCTGTGTGTTGGATGTGTGCCCTGCATTGCATGCGTTGGTGAGGTGGTAAATAAAGATTGCCAGAGGTCACCCATTAGGCTTCTGCCACCTTGCCTGCTGCTGCTGCTGCCGCTACGGCTACTTGGCACTCTACTGCTGTCACGTCGCTGATTTTGTTCCACCGTGACATTTGGGGAACGTGAAGCAGACGCAACAGATGTCTCCAGTTGATCAATCAGCAAGGTCTCCATTTCCTGCATTTTACTCTCTATTTGGGTGGGTGGAAGGAAAGTGCTGAGTTTTGTTTTGTACCGGGGATCCAGGAGGGTGGCCACCCAGTAACTGTTGTTCATTTTGAGGGCCTTAATGCGAGGATCATGTTGGAGGAAATGGAGCATCCAAGCACTCATGTGAGAGATGGAGCCTTGATTTCCCAAGCCTCTGGGTCGAGGGGCACTAGCAAACTGATCTTCCTCATCTTCCTCCTCCGCCTCAAATTCGCGCCAACCTCTTTCCAAGGCAGGGACGTCGGTAACGTCGGTGTCTAGGAATACCTCCTCCTCCTCCTCCTCCGCTGCCTCCGGCACAGCTTCAACACAGCCCTGACTTGCCTGAGATGATGCACCCTGAGAGCTGATGCGCCACCTTGCACTAGCTCTGGACCCCGAACCACTGCCTAATGAAACCGATGAAATTGTGAAACTGTCGGGCCTTGTGGATCGACGGAGAGAAAGCTCCATGTCCGCATCTGTGTCCGTCTCCTCCTCCTCACTGGCGGGACCTGTTTGTTTCAGAGTGTCCAACGATCGTTCCAGAACTAAGATCACCACAATGCTCAAAGCTGACAAGGGCATTGTCCGCACTGACCATTTTGGTGGCTTCTTCAAAACTGGCAAGGATGGTGCAAAAGCTCTTTCACCTGCCTCCACTCTCGGTGGCTCAACACCCCGAGGTCCGACCGCTGCTTGTCAGGCCATGTGTCACTTCGTACTGCGTAACGGCATTGCGCTGCTGCCCACAATCGCTGGAGCATGTGGAGGGTGGAATTCCAGCATGTTGCCACGTCAACAATGACGGTTTGACGGGGAGGCGAGCTGACGCTGCAACGCAGCCAGGCGGGACAAAGCAGGGTGCGGAACGGCGGAAGTGCGAACTTAGACTTGAGCCTTCCTCAGCTAGGCATCAGACCCCGGGTAGGCTCTTTTAAAATTTTTGGACGACCAAGGTTCATGACATGTGCCAGGCAAGGGATGTGCTCAGTCTACCGATCTTAAGGCGCGGTCAAGCAGATTTCGCCCGTATTATCGCACACCCACCTTGCCTGCACAAGGTTCTTGGCACCAGCCAGCGCTCGGTCTCAATTGCGGAGAGCCGTCACAGCTCACTGACCTGTGTGTGGTCGGTCTCCAAAGACAGATTAATTTCAAACACGGCCAGGTTTCTCTGGGCACCAGAGGACCTTGGGGGAAAGAACACTGCCACCATCCCTTGCGGTTAATGAAGAGCGTGCGCCGAGCCTGACGTGCCACCGCACCCCCAGAGACATACCACCCAGCTCACCCAGTGAGCTGTCACAGATGATATAGCGGCCTTGGCCGTGTTTACTAGTCCAATGTGTCTGTGGTCAGAGTTGGACTTTTCGGCCACAGATGCAGACCAACGGCGCTTGAAATTTTAGATGGACAAAGTGGCTGGCCTGGGCAGGCACGAGCGTTTCTGGCAAAGAAATTCCTGCTCTGTCACATCTGGTATGGGGGGCAGGGCAAGGGCCATGATGTGGCGGAACCCATCGGTGTCCACCAGATGGAATGGCTTAACATTTCAAAGGCCTAAAGCATGGCAATGCCGACATTCAGGATTTTGGCTTTGGGTTTGGTTTGGGGTTAAAGTGTGTCTTCGCTCCCTTCTGGAAAGTTGATGGTTGGTGACAGTGTCTGGACGCTGGGTATTTATCAACTCTTTAAATAAACTTATTTTTACTTCATGGGGGGTTGTCACTTTTGGGGTTTCATCAAATGAATTATAATTGTTTCAAAGGGGGCGGGGAGTTAAGGTTTCAACTTCTTCTTGGGGGGGTGGGGGTCGGGTACTTCTTTTTAGGGGGGCCTATTTATTCTTTAATTAATACAAAAAAAAAACCAAAATAACAGAAATTTTTTTTTTTTTTTTTTAAAAAAAAAAAAAAAAAAACACAATTTTTTTACAATAAAAATTTTTAAACCAACAACGTAAAAAAATTAAAAAAGGCGTGCAGGTCATCAAAACTGGCGGGAGGTAGAAGGGGTAGGATGGGTCTTGGTGGTGCTGGATGGTTACTCGGGCGAGGTGGAGGCTGAAGCGGAGGCTGATCCCTGATCATGACCTCTGGAGACATGGGCAGCTGAGGAACGCTTGGTGGTGGCGGAGGAGAGGAGGAGGCGGCAGATGAGTGTGTGACATTGGTTGGCAGGCCGGCGTCAGTCTAGGCCTTTATGGCCAAGTGTTGCCTCCATTTCAAATCATGCATTAGCGCTATGTGACTAGACATGTTAGTGGTGGTTAACCACCTAAGTTCTTGCATCTCATTATGCGTTTAAGGCCATAGGCGGCATATGACATGCTGGGTAGAATAAGAGGCTTGCTCAAAGAAGGCCCAGGCTAGAGAGGTCCTGACCTTTTGACTGCGATAAGCGAGGAGCGGGGTTTGCGCTGGACCGTTGCTGGCGGAATCATATCAGCGGACTACTGCGAAGCCCTCTCCTTTTTGAGGCAGTACCGTACTGTCACTATTCCCATTATCTTCACCCTCGTACAGTGATGAAGTGTAACAAGCAAATTCTGTGAACAAGACACGTTGGATCCGCAATGTCGTCATTTCATCATCAACACAGGTGACTGGTCGTCCTGACATTTACTGCATACAGGAGCTGAGGGCTACAAGCAGAGGACTGCAAGGGTTGCCGACCGCCCGGGATTTTTGCCGATTGAACGGCATCCTTCATCACTCCTCTGATGCATCCAGTAACTGGGCGTCAGAGCAGAGAAAATCATCCACTTTGTCCTCTTTATCTATAAACATCCCTTCTGACCCAAACCGCATATTGTCATCAAAGTGGTCTACAGAAAATGGAAAATCCACAGTGGTGGGTACACGAGTTGACATTTGGGCTGCTTCCTGTTGGACGGATGCTGGTGATGTGATGACGCACATGTGTGCTGGGGTCTTGGAGGCGAGGAGGTAAGTGCTGGATGCAGGTTGCATTACTATGAAAGGACAGATTGGCGACGCTGTTCTTACTAAGATTCACAGGGGCCTCGACCCAGCGCATGATAGTCCAGTCGGTCTGCCAACTGACAATCCGCGGATGCGTGTTGTCGCCAGCCTGGAATGAGCCCCTATCTCTCTGTACCTCTACCTACATGTCCTACCCTCTTTGCTCGCTTACCACCTGATTTCGCTCCATGATTCAGAAATATAAAAATTTGAGAAAGTATGGAAGAGTTTTGGAAGTCTTCTTATTAAAAGACGGCAAAATCACAGCTATTTCTCAAATCATCAAATTCAAAACAAAATTGCTGGATTCAAATATAACTTCAAGTAGATCTATCAACAAAAGCTGGCCTGCGTCACAGTGAAAAACAACACGTATCTGAAATGTATTCGCTAATTACGTAAGGGTACTTTTGGCACTATCAAATCACTGTGGGGACTATAAATTGCTGTATTCAATTTAAAATGCAATGTAGAATCTATCAAACAAAGCTGGCCTGCGCCAAAGTGAAAAAACACGTATCGAAATGTATAGGATAATAAAAGGTATTTTTGGGCACCTATCATTCACCTGTGTCGACTAAAATTGCTGGATTCAAATTTAACGGCTCAAAGTAGATCTATCAAAAAAGCTGGCCTGCGCCAAGTGAAATAACACGTATCTGATATGTATCGGACTAATACAAGGTATGTTGAGCAGCCTATCATATTCACTGTGGTGATCTATAAATTGTAGATTCAATTTAAGTGCAAGCTACCCTCAATGACAAAGCTGTAGTTTGCCAACCGTCAAAAAAACACGTATTGTTATGTATTCGTATAATACAAGTATATTGTTTGGCACCTTTCAATTCACTGTGGTGACTATAAAAATTGCTGGGTCTTAGATTTAGTGCAAGGCTGCCTCAGAACAGCTGTAGTGCGCCAAATGTCAAAAAAAAACACGATCTGTTATGTATCGTATGAATACAAGATATTTTGGCACCTTTCAATGCACCTGTGGTGGACTATAAAAATGCTGGATTCCAAATTTTCAGTGCAAGGTAGGATATATCAACAAAGGTGAATAGGCATGAAAATGAACACCTATCTGAAATGTATACTGATGAATAAAAGTGGCGTTTTGCACCTAAAAAGAGACCTGCCAGTTACTAGAAAAGATTTGTATCCTATAAGTTCAGTGCCAATATCAGGAAATATTTCAATAGAAAATGTTAATAATAAAGCTATTGCAGTGCAATGTCTACACTAGTCTTGGTGAACATTATACTGTATTTTTATAGAGTCTGTCTGTGTTCGCCCGCACTCGTGCCCCACCCCTCTCCCCTCCCGTGGACATTATACAGCGTTAGATGCTCCTTTAAAATTCTCTACCTATATTACATAAAATCTTCCAATCTCTAATCTACTAACATTGTATGGTTACAGCTAATAGTAGAGGTTTCTCTGTGAAGAAAGAATATTTCGCTAAGCTGTTTGGAACAAGAGCAGAGCGCACCTCCTTCTGCTCTGAGACGCTGAGAGTCAACTGAGCTGAACAGGAACCGCTGCTTCTATGTAAAACGAGGTCACTGTGACTATTCCAAGCCAATCGCATCCATACACATCCCAGACATGACGTCGCAAACACATCTCACCATGTCTATTCTGTAGCTATTATGCTGGCCGCCAAAATGACAGGGATGCGCCGATATGGCGCGTCTTAATAGATGATGCACAGATTTTAACCTAAATTATCGTTGATCTTAAAAATTTCGATCAAATCAAAAAACTGTTGCCCTATTTCATCTTTGTTAACTATTATTCGCTCAACATATTATGCGTGTTTTGCTTTTGTAGTCAGTAAAATAATACGGTGTTTTTCATCGCCAAAGATTGAAATTTTTCTTTAATCATTTTATTTCTTCTTCTATGTGATATTTTATGTTGATTTCCTGTAGCATAATTTAATATCTGAAGGTAATTAAAGGTGTTTCTGCTTTGTCGTTTATAAAAGAAACAGTGTTTTTTAGCGCCAACAGACTAAATTTTTCCTGTAGCATAATTTATATCGAGGTAATTAAGCGTGTTCTGCTCTTTTGTAGTCGTAAAATGATCATTGTTTTTCAACGCACATGACATAAATTTTTCTTGTTGAATCATGTAGCATAATGTATAATCCAGACTCGGTTACAAGTCTAAGCGTTGTTTCTGATTTTGTAGGGCAGTAAAAGAAATCGGTGTTTTTTAACGCAAAAGACCAACCATTTTCCTTTTGATTCTGTAGGATAATTTATATTCAACGGTTAAGTAAGCGTGTTTTGCTTTTTGTCAGTCAGTAAAAAAGAAACAGTGTTTGCTTCTGCGCCAAACACCAAATTTTTCCTGTAGCATATTATACTATCCGAAAGTTATTTAAAGCGTGTTTCTACTTTTGTAGTCATTTAAATACAGTTGTTTTAACATGCCATATACGAGTTATTTTTTTTCTGCTATTTTAGTTTGAGCAATTTATATCCAAGGGTTAATTAAGGGTATTTGATGTATGTAGTCGGTAAAATAAATGCTGTTATTCAATGCAAGACAAAATGTTTCCTGTAGCATAATTTATACTCCGAAAGTTAATTAAGCATGTTTGTGCATTTTTGTAGTCAGTACAATAAACGGTGTTTTTCAACGCAAAGACCAAAATTTTTCCCTGTTCATTATTGTTGCATAAATTTATATCCGATGGTTAATTAAGCGTGTTTTGCTATTGTAGTCAGTACACGAAAAGTTGTTTTCTAGGCAACGGGACTACATTTTTTCCTGTAGCATAATTTATATGCAAAGGTTAATTAAGCATGTATCTGCTTTTCTGGTCAGTAAAAGAAATGGTGTTTATCAATGTCTCAAGACAAAGGGGCGACACTGTTATTCGCAATTCGACTGCGTTACTTTTTTTTAACTGCCCGCCGGCACTCCAGTTTAAATAGATATAGAAGAGTGTAGGACTACGACAGTATGAAGATTTTTGGCGCATTACTAGAGCTTAATGCGCCAAAACTGTGTATGGGCAAAGAAGTGTAATGCGCAAATTGGAGCATTAAGCTTATGTAGTAGCGCAAAAATTGTCGTTATTCTTACACTCTAGAATCTCAGAATCTGAGCATTGAAATATTAAGAGGGCGGACATAGATGAATTCGAATGCATACATTTTTTTTTATTGGCGCCGACACCACGTTCTAGCAGTAGATAGAGAAGAGTGTATTATTACGACAGATTTTTGGCGCATTACATAGAGCTTAATGCGCCAAACTTTGTATGGGCAAGAGTGTATGCGCCAAACTTGGCTCACTAAGTATATGTTAATGCGGCCAAAATCTCTTATTGTCGTATTCTACACTCTCGATATTTATTTAGAACTGGAGAGCCGGCGCCAAGTGAAGAAAAGTAACGCTCATGTCGAATTCATACATGTGCCCAAAATTTTACCTGTACTATAATTTATATCCGACGGTTAATTAAGCGTGTTTCTGGTTTTGTAGTCAGTAAAATAAACATTGTTTTTCAAAGCCACATTACTTTTGCGCAAGTTATATCCAAGGGTTAATTAAGGGAGTATGTGCTATTGTAGTCAGTAAAATAAACATTGTTTGTCAACGCCAAAGACGAAATTTTTCCTGTTGATTCCTGTAGCATAATTTATATCCGAAGGTTAATTAAGCCTGTTTGTGCTTTTATATTCAGTAAAATTACACAGTGTTTTTAAACAGGCACATACAAGTAAATTTTTTTTGGCTCATTCTGTGGGAGGCAATTTATATCCAAGGTTACCAAAGCCTGTTAGTGGGTTCATTGAGTCAAATTCAGGGTGATTTTTTGAACAAAAACGTCTGTGAGACAGAGAGGTGGCAGCTATTCACATGCGGGGCTGTGGCACAAACATACCTGGAGCAGGCACATGTCGCAGCACAGTAAGGGGAGTGCAGCAAACGGGTAACTCGGTGAGGCCAGACACTGGCCGGTGTTATCTAGCGGCCGTGTGTGACCAGAACCACAGGGTTCTTGATTGGTTGACTAGTCATCACTCTCCCCCAGTAGACATCTGACAACCCAGCCAAGTGCTCGGTGGGAATTTTAGGACCACTCCTTAAGTTGGCATAACCCGGGACACAGACTCAGCGGTCTTACCTGTCTCAACCGCCTCTGTCCATCCGGTTTCCCTACAGCCAGAGAAAAACTAGTATTGTGTAGTCTGAGTCAGTGCCATATACAGCGAGGATGAACAATTTGAGGAAGGTCCAGTTCAGCAGCTACTTGGCAGCGAAAGATATGGGGCCAATATCCCTGCTTCTTGCAGTAGGGCAGGCAAAGTATGGAAGTGGAGAGTGGACATGGGAGGTCATGTTGTGAGGGGGTCAGCATCCTGCATACCGAGATGTTGAGGAGGCAGCAATTGAGATCAAAACAATAATCAATAATGATGTAGCGATCGCACTTGGGAGCCTGGTGAAGCAAGGGCTTCATCATCGTCAGGAGAAGAGGGCACCAGCTTGCGCGTCAGGCAGCGGCGCAGCCAGCAAGTGGGTAGTGTGGCCATGAGTCAGCAGGATAGCAGCAGTGCGAGGTCGGGAGCCAAGCATCCACGGTAGAAACCACTTACAGGTGCAAGAAAAGTAGCGGCACAGGGGCTCCAGCTGGGCAAGCGGCTGTAGTAGTCACTCAGTGCGGAGCGTTGGCGGTGAAACAGCTTACTCGGCGGTGTGCAGTTTCTTTGCTAAGACACCGGAGGAGCGAATATGGGTTTAAGTAGAAATCTTGTGGGAAGAAAGTGAAAACGTCGGCCAGGGAGCTAACGTTGGAGCCACGGCACTGTGTCAACACATGCAGCGTCACCATCCAGTGGCCTGGGAGAAACGTGGCTCAGATGTGGTGGTCCAGATGCTCCTGCTCCTCGCTACTCATGGCGCCAGCAGTCGTTCAAGGAGGCGATTGCAAAGTGACAACAGTATGCGTCCAATACCATCCTAAGGTGTAGAACTGACTGTGCTCTGTCCAAGTTGTTGGTACTGCACTCCCTCCTTTGCAAATGGTGGACTCTGACCGTTAAGAGAATTAATGGCCTGTGCTGAGCGGAGTCCAAGCCGTAATTTCTTCCAAAAAGCAAGTACCAAGCCCTTCACAAATATGTAGAACAGAAGGTGGGACAAGTCTTTGCTTATCAGTTTGTTCAAGGTGCATGGCAGCGTCGGACGTGTGGCGCTATTAACTACGGTCTGGGCCAGTACATGTCCTTTACGGCCCAGGCGTTGTCAGTGCTTTCATGCCCCAGCCACACCAACAACTTGGGACAGGAGACGGTGCTTTTCTCACGTTGTCAAAACTGCGGTTTGGTTGGGAGGATGCTCCTGCAGCAATGTCTGCTGCCTCCTTATCCACCACACCACCATCCTCTCAGCTCACAAGTGCTGTTCCATCATACCACAGGTGTAGGGCACAGCGGTGTCTCCCAACAGTTCTACACTCGGCTTGCCTTGTCGAGCAAAGTCACACAGGGGGAACTGCTCCGCGTCATGCCAGCAAGAAATCAATATGTGGCTTTCTCCTGCGCAACTGCAATCGGAAACATGGTGCCCTGACCAATGGGAGAACCATGGTGTTGTTCGCTGCACCGAGGAGGGATGGTCCATGAGCCTGCATGGGAAAGTGTTCAATCTGGTTGGGACAAGGTTCCTGAAGTATTCCACCGATCTTCACAACATTCTGAAAATGCAGGAAAACCGTGCATTGCCTTCATCCATTCCTACAAAGCCAGGCACCCCTCCTCGGTTGCAGAAGTGAAAACAGCCTTCCAACACACGTGATATGCGATGATTTCCACCCGTTGGAATTCAGCCTGCACATGTTGGACCGAAGTATGAACAGAGAAAAGCCATTAACGATTTTTTGCTGATAGGCAGAATGAGTTACTCCCGAGTAACTTTGATGTCAGTCAGTGGGCGGCTCATGCGTGACCCTGCCGTTTGCTGACGGGCACATATGAGGGGCTGAAATTATTTGTAAGTCGTCAGGATAGAGGATGAATACGTTCATTTCACTGCTTCATGTTCTGGAAACGAATGCTGAAAAAAATCTCTCTGGGCAGGGGACTGGAGACATAGCGACTACTTCTCACGGCCTCATGAGTCCGTTGGGGACTGAACTGGACGAGGAGGAGGACATTGGAGCACAAGCATTGTCTAGTGAAATGAGTTGTTCTTCTACCCAGATGACAGGAGCGGAGGAGCAGGAGTAGCTGGAGGAGGTAGATGGAGATGAGGAAGATGAGGCAGATGAATGCAGCACCGTGGCTTATACGTGAGATGGAGCAGGGAGTCCCTCAGAGTTCTTCTGTGCAGCTGCGTCGCAGCATGCATTGATTTGCCTGGGCTCAGTGACAGCTGAATAGTTCACCATCGGCAGCGAGGGATGTCTTCTTGCTCTCCACCCTCTTGGACCCTCGCTACCGGTCCAAAATTGGAGCCTTTATCCCAGCTGCTGAGAGGGAGGACAAACTCAAATACTATAGAAAAAATCCTGTGTAGTCAGTTGGCCGCTGCCTATATGCGGCATCATCCATCCATCTGACAAGTCTGACCGGGGTGGTTCCTCAGCGCTCCCGTATCACTGCCGCGGCTGCTGTGGGAAGGTGGGGGTTGGGGGGGGGGTAGGAGCAGTAACAGCTCCATCAGCAGCAACGTATGTCTGGAGTTGCTGATGAGCAGCTTCCTTCACTCGCCTAGTGAGGAGGGCACTCGCCAGCAGCAGCAGGACCTGGAGTAGACCCTGAACCAACAGGTGGTGGCCTACTTGGACAGCACTCTGCCACCTAGTTAGAAGATCTGCTGGACTACTGGGCAGCAAAACTGGATATGTGGCCGCAACTTGCCGAGTTTGCAGTGGAGAAGCTGTCCTGTCCGGCTAGTAGTGTGGCATCAGAGCAGGTGTTTAGTGCGGCTGGGGCCATCGCTACCCCAAGGAGAACCCGCTTGTCCACCGGAAATGTGGGACGACTGACCTTTGTCAAGATTAATCAGGCGTGGATCGGCCAGGATTTCCACACACCAATGCCTTAGGCGTCAGATTACATCAGCCATGACGCCTCACCAAAACTTTGAGAAATGAGTCTGGATTCATACTACCTGCCTCAGTCACTATTCTGATGCCACCACCCGCCTGAAGCCACACATCTGCTGCCATTTTCTCCATCGGCCTACCACCATCTTTACCAGGGACTGGTATTGTCACCCACCTCCACACTCTGTCATTGTGCCACTCTATGACCTCATGCTGCTGCTGCTGCTGCTGCTATTGCTGGTGCCGTGACCTGCACACTGTGTCATTGTGCCAATCTCTGACCTCATGCTGCTGCTGCTGTTGCTGGTGTCGTGCCCTCCACTCTCTGTCATTGTGCCCCTCTCTGGCCTACTCCTGTTATTGCCACCTCCAGAATGTCATTGTGCCACTGTCTGACCTCATGCTGCTGCTGTTCCTCCTGCTGTGACCTCCACACTCTGTCATTGTGCCACTCTGTGCCCTACTCCTGTTTTTGCCACCTCCAGAATGTCATTGTGCCACTGTCTGACCTCATTCTGCTGCTGTTGCTGCCATGACCTCCACTCTCTGTCATTGTGCCACTCTGTGGCCTTCTCCTGTTTTTGCCACCTCCAGAATGTCATTGTGCCACTGTCTGACCTCATGCTGCTGCTGTGGCTGCTGCCGTGCCGTCCACACTCTGTCATTGTGCCATTCTCTGACCTCATGCTCTTGCTGCTGGTGTGCCCTCCACAATCTGTCATTGTGCCACTCTGTGGCCTACTCCTGTTTTTTCCACCACCAGAATGCCATTGTGCCACTGTCTGACCTCAAGCTGCTGCTGTTGCTGCCATGACCTCCACACTCTGTCATTGTGCCACTGTCTGACCCCATGCTGCTGCTTTGGCTTCTGCCGTGCTCTCCACACTCTGTCATTGTGCCACTGACTGACCTCATGCTGCTGCTGTGGCTGCTGCCGTGACCTCCACACTCTGTCATTGTGCCACTCTCTGACCTCATGCTGCCTCTGCTGTTGATGCCGTCACCTCCACAATGTGTCATTGTGCCACTCTCTGACCTCATGCTGCTGCTGTGGCTGCTGCCGTGACCTCCACACTCTGTCATTGTGCCACTCTGTGGACTCCTGATGTTGCTGCCACCTCCATACTGTGTGATTGTGCCACTCTGTGGCCTACTCCTGTTTGTGCCACCTCCACACTGTGTCATTGTGCCACTCTCTGACCTCATGCTGCTGCTGCTGTTGATGCCGTCACCTCCACACTGTGTCATTGTGCCACTCTCTGTCCTCATGCTGCTGCTGTGGCTGCTGCCGTGCCCTCCACATTCTGTCATTGTGCTACGGTCTGACCTCATGCTGCTGCTGTGGCTGCTGCCGTGACCTCCACACTCTGTCATTGTGCCACTGTCCCCCAAGCAACCCCAAGCACCGTGGCAGTGTACAGTGGATGTGGAGGCAGGGAGTCCCTCAGAATCATGGCCCGCAGCATGCCTATTTTGCCTGGCTAGTGATAGCCAAATAGTCACCATCCGGCAGAGCGATGACTTCTGGCTTTCCACCCTCTTGGACCCTCGCTACCGGTCCAAAATGGGAGCCTTTTTTCCAGCTGCTAAGAGGAAGAACAAACTCAAGTACTATAGAGAAATCCTCCGCAGTCAGTTTGCTAACGTTCCGAAACCATTTTTGGCCAAGGCAATTCTACCTCCATCAAGTTCTTCATTAATACCTAAAAAAGTTCATATATGAAGTATAAATGTGGTAGTTTGAATCCAGTTTCTGCGTGACACCAATTTGTTGAAATGCAGCGTATGGAATTGAAGGAGACCCTAAATATAGGGAATGTTTTAGGTGCTTATTTTGCATTCGGTGCCATTAGTGTTGGAATTTAGTACAAAACTGGAAAACTGAACTACAAGCAAATGCTGCAAAACTGGCTTTGGATGAGCTTCTTCAGTATGAAGAATGAGAATCGTATATCCAAATTACAGACAGGAAAAACCGCCTCTGCCTCCTCCTTGAGCCTCGTCTGTCATATCCGTGTACCGTACCTCTTGCCTCCGTCCCTTGACCACGATCCTTGCCGGCTGTCCTGACCTTACGCTTGTCCCCGACTCCAAGTTTGCCTTACGATTTTTTACCTCGCTACACCTCGGCTGCCACCGCCAGCAAGTCACATCAGGGGTAACGACCTGGTAGACTCCCGCCGCAGCTTTGCGGAGGGCTCTGGTGAAAACCGGGACCTACTTAGATTCCGCTCCCTGGCGTGGCTATTGCCTTCATCCCCTTACTGATCTACGATCTGTGGCGGCTCCAGTAACCTACTACTGCGTTCTTTGACGCTATTGTAAGATCTTAGCCCTCAGCTTGTTTTTTTCCAGCTGGCGCTGCCATAACTTTATTAGGCTGCATTCCTTCTTCAGTTTTTTGGTCAGTTTTGCCATTTAAGTGCACAGAGAATTTTAGAGTGAAGCGATTCTAAGAGCGGCGGCAGTCATGTGCGTGTCATACTAAAACACAGCATTGTATGAAGACCAAACCAAGCTCCCTCTGCATATCTAAGCATGGCACAATGTTCTACAGCACCCTACAGGCTCTCTGCAGCCATGAAATAGCTGTTTTTTAACGCGATTCATCCGAAGTAATTCGGGACGAAACGGATTTTGTCGGAAAATTCGGTGAAGTCGGCGAACCGAATTTTTGAGAAATTCGCCCATCTCTACCCTTAAGCTATTCATATATAGGTACAATGGGTGGTTGGAGCCCACTCTTCATGGCAGGAATTCATTAGAAGCTGGAGGTTAGATTAATTTTTTTTTTTTTTTTTTTTTTTTAGTATGCGTCATTCAGAGGACATATTTCATACACACAGATCAAGAAATATAGGAAATGCATCCCAAAATTGTTCTGTTTCTCCTGAGTTTAGAAATAGCACCAATTGGGCCATAGTCTGCTGTCTGGCCAAATGGGAGAGTCAATACGTAAAGTGAAACACCACTGCTTTAAAAACATAATTTTGGCTTTAATAATCTAAAAGGCCCACTCCATGCCTTCCAATGTTTTAATCTTGTAGAATGATGTAACACTCCCAGAAGTGATCCCATTTTAAAAACTATACCTCTTGGGGAGAATAAGAGATGGGCAAAATTCTAAAAAATTTCGTTTCACCGGGGTTTCCCGCCGAATTTTCCGACAAAATTTTTTTTTCGACCCAAATAAATTCACGACCAATCGCTTTAAAAAACACTATTTCCCCGGGGCAAACAGAGAGCCGGTAGGGGGCTTTAAACCTTGTGGCCATGCTCAAATTTTCAGGGGGAGTTTGGGTTTGGGGCTTCATACAATGCAAAAGGTTTTTTGAATCCCACCCCCCCCTTTATAAACTGCCCCCGTTTCTAAATCTTTTTCCCTCTAAAATTCCCTAGGCACTTACGGGGCAAACCGACCAAAAAACGAAGCGGGAATGCAGCCTGAAAAAAGTCAGGCAGCGACAGCGGGAAAAAAACAATTTAAAGGGCTAAGATCCAGATAGTGTCAAAGAAACAAAGTGGGTTTACTGGGCCGGGCACAGGTCTCAGCACGGGAAAAGGGGATGCACAGCAGGGGTAAACCCAAATGAGGCAAAAAAAAAACCAAACGAAGAAATGACAGAACCGTTTTTTTAAACACTGATACATGTAGAGGCCCCCCAACTGTGGGGGAAGGGGATTTCAGCAGTAATTTTTGCATTGACGTCTCTAAACATTTTCCCCTTTTCCGTTCATCCTTCTTTGTTTCCCTTTAAATGGGTCAATAACCCCTCATTTTTGCAAAAGCCAAAAAAAAGAAACGGGATTTACCCCAAAACAGAAAAGACCAGAAAATTTGGAAATTTTTGAAATTTTCTTTTTTTGTTCTGTATCCACTCCTGCTTTTGGCTAGACAATCCTATCCTTCCCATTCCTTTTTACAGGAAAAAAGGGGGGGGAAAAACCCAAAACATAGTGGCAACGTTTATAGAGTGGGGGAGGGTGGAAACAGCATTTTTGGAAACCCAAGGGGTGGTTTTTCCCCGTGAAAAACAGCGGTCCACTTGGCAACACAGAGTAGGCCCCTAGATTGGGGACAAAGACAGAGTGTTGGGGGTTTATGGCAGCAGCAACCCCTTTCACAAAAGGGGCATTAGGGGGGGGGGGTTAAATGGGGGAAAACTGGAGGTGGCACAAAAAAGTAAAACCACAGAGGGCCCCAATGAAAAGAAAGTGCAGGTTTACGGCAGCAGCATGAGGTTTTAAAAATTTGCACAATGACAAGTATGGAGGGGCACAAAAAGGAATTAAAGGCCCCCAGAGTGGGGGCAATGACAGAGGGGGAGGGAGCACAAACAGGAGTTTAACCACAGGGGTGGGGACAAAGGGCAGAGTGGGAGGTGGGGGGCAATACCAGTTTCCCCGGGAAAGATGGTTTGGGAGGCAATGGAGCAACTTTACAGCAGATTGAAACATCAGGGGGTGACTGCATCAGAATAGTGGGCCCGGGCAGTTTGTTTTTAATCCAGACTCTTTTCTCAAAGTTTTTCTGAGGGGGCATGGCTGAAATTAAAAACTGAGCCTTAAAAACATTGGGGTGGGGAAATCCTTTTCCGGGGGCCCCCCTTAATTTATCTTGACAAAGGTCAGTCGCTCCACATTTCCCCTGAACAAGCGGGTTCTCCTTGGGGGTTTAAAGATAGCCCCCCCCCCGAGTGAACAAACCCCCTTTTGGGGTGGGCCCCCCCACTTCTGGGCGGGCAGGGCGGCTTCTCCACTTTAAAACCGGCAAGTTTTTTGGGCCCCACAACCAGTTTGGCGCCCATTTGTCCACGGGTTTCTAAAATTGGATGGCAGAGTTTTGTCCAAGTAACCCCCCACCTGTTGGGGTTTAGGGTCCTTCCCCCAGGTTTTGCTGCTTTTTGCTGGTGAGTGCCCCCCCTCACTTTAGGCGGGGGGAAGGAAGCCCGCTCAAAAAGACACCCAGACTTAGGTTTCTGCTGAAGGAGCTTTGGGACTTTTTTTTTTTTTTTTGGTTTTTTTTGTTTTTTTTCCCCCCCCCGCCCCCCCCCCCCAAACCTTCCCCCAGTGGAAAATGAGCCTGAGGAAAAAACCCCCCGGGGCAGGGCCCCGTCAGAGGATGGGCCATGCTGGGACAAAAGGGCCCCGACCAACCCCCGACACGGAAGGGAATTTTTTTTCTATAGTAATTTTAGTTTGCCCCCTCCTCAGCACTGGAAAAAAGGGGTCCCATTGTGGAACGGTAGCGAGGGTCCAAGAGGTGTAAGCCAGAAGTCATTCCCTCTGCCGGATGGTGACAAATTCGGTCCTGTCATTTAGCCAGGCAAATCAGCATGCTGCGGGGCATCTGCACAATTGACTCTGAGGACTTCCTGCCTCCATCCCCACTATATACTGCCCAAGGGTGCTTGCGGGTCATCTCCTCGTCTTCCTCCATCTCCATCCACTCCTCCTCCCCCTCCCTGCTCCTCCTCTCCCTGTCCCCTTTGGTGGGAAAAACCCCACTAATTTCACCAGACAATGCTTGTGCTTCAAATGTCCCCTCCTCTTCCAGTTCAGTCCCCACCCGGACTCCATTTAGCGGGCGAAGTGTATTGCCAGGTCGCAGTCCGCAAAATACCCCAAGACAGATATTTTTCAGCATCTGTTACAGGAAATGAAGAATTGGAATGATGTTATTCATCCGAAAGCCTGGCGACTGACAAATAACGCGCCTCCCTCAAACGCCTCAGCAACGGCAGGTGTCCACGCATGAGCTGCCACTGGCTGGAATCAAAGTTACACAGGGGAGTAACTCCTGTCTGCCTGGATCATCAAAAAATCGTTAATGGCCTTTCTCTGTTCATACAGTCGTCTAACATGTGCAGGCTTGGAATTCCCCAAAGAGTTTGGAAACATCACATATCAGCGTGTGTTGGAGGAGCTGTTTTGCCGCTGCAACTCGAGGAGGGTGTGTCTGGCTTTGTAGGAAGGGATGACGTGCATGCACAGTTTCCTGGCCATTTTCAGAATGTTTTCTGAAGAATCGGTGGAAGACTTCCAGGAAACCTTTCACAACCCAGCCCCCACTGAAAAAAACCCCCGCGCCATGCAGGGCGCATGGACCATCCCCCTCGTGGCAGCGCAGACACCATGTTTCCTCCCATTGTCCGTCACCATGGTTCCGTATTTGCAGTTGGCGCGGAGAAAGCCACACATCGATTTTCTGCTGCATGACGCGGAGCGTTTCCTCCCCTGTGTGACTTCGTTTCGTCGAGGCCAGCCAGGTGTAGAACTGCGTGACACCGCGGTACCCTACACATGTGGTATGATGGAGCAGTACTTGTGGAGGCTGAGATGGTGGTGGTGGTGGAGGTGGAGGCTGAGATGGTGGTGGTGGTGGAGGAGGAGGCGGACATTGGCGCAGGGGCCGCAGTTTGACAACGTGGAGGAGAAACCCGGCTCTCCTGTCCAAGTTTTTTGTTGTGGCTGGGTAGGAAGCTCATTCACGCAGTGGGCCGCAAAGGACATGTACTGGCCCTGACCGTAGTTACAGCTACACACGTCCGCGCTGCCGTGCACCTTGGAAGAAACCAATAGGATCGAGGACTGGCCCACCTTCTGTTCTACATATTTGTGAAGGGCTGGTACTGACTTTTTGGAAGAGAAATTATGGCTTGGAACTCTCCACCTCGGCTCGGCAAAAAGCCATTAGTTTTTCCCGAATGGGGAAGAGTCCACCCCTTTGGAAAGGAGCAACCCGCAGTACCAAATAACTTGGACAGGAGTACGGTCAGCTTCTGCACCTTAGGATGGTTGGACGCATACTGTTGTCTCTTGGCAATCGCCTCGTTGAACAACTGCTGGTGCCATGAGTAGAGAGCAGCAGGACCATCTGGACCGGGAGATGATGGTAAAGGGAAAAAGCTCTCTTCGGCAGAGATGGTGGAGCCTTAACTGGCTGAAATGACATGTGTGCCACAAGATGCAACTGCTGTTGCTGCGGCAGCAGGATGGACCACTACATCTGAGACAAGTTTCTCCCAGGCCACTGGATGGTGATGCTGCATATGTTGACGCAGGGCCATGGCGCCAACGTTAGCTCCCTGTCCACACTTCACTTTCTGCCCACAGATTCTACATATACCCATGTTCGGCTCCTCTGGTGTCTTAGCAAAAAACTGCCACACCGATCAGTAGGTGGTTTTGCCGCCAATGCTCCGCACTGAGTGACTGCTACCACTGCTGCCTCAGTGAGCCCTTGTGCCGCTTCTTTCTTGGACCTGCGAAGAGGGTCGTCTACCCCATGGCCATATGGCTCCCGACCTTGCACTGCTTCTACCCTTCTGACTCACGGCCACACTGACAACTTGCTGGCTACGCCGCTGCCTGACGCGCAAGCTGGCGCCCTCTTCTCCTGACGATGATGAAGCCCTTGCTTCACCAGGCTCCCAAGTGCGATCGGCTACATCATTATTGATTATTGTTTGATCTTCATTGCTGTCCTCCTCAACGATCTCGGTATGCAGAGGCTGACCCCTCACAACATGACCTCCCATGCCACTCTCCACATCCATACTTTGCCGCCTACTGAATAAAAGCAGAGGATGTCAGCCCCACTTCTTCGCTGCCAAGTAGCTGCTTACTGTCCTCAAATTGTTCATCCTCGCTGTATATTGGCGCTGAGCCCAGACCACATACTAGTTGTCTGGCTAAGGGAACCAAAACGGGACAGAGGCGGATTTTGAACGTGAGAGCCACTGAGCTGTTCCAGGGCCATGCCAACTAAGGGTTGTGTCTGACGAACCCACTGACTCTTGGCTGGGGTAGTCAGATGTCAAACTTTAGAAGAAGCATAAAGCAATACGGACCCAGCGATAACGATGAAATCGGTGCTGTTCTTTATTTAATGTCAATACATCAAATGGAGGGTGCAGGGGGGGACCCACAAACCGACACGTTTCGGGCTTAGGGATAGCCCTTGTTCACGGTCACGTATTTTCAACATAATGTGTAAGTTTAAATAGGGGAGGGAGAAAAGGGGATGTGCTTGAAAGACATTCACGTCATTTCCATATCCGTTACAATACAGTAAAAAAAAAAATTCACGAAACAGTTGTGTATAAGCGCATCCACATATATTGATACATAAAAGAGGCATATCTATGGCAGTAAATAAGATGCATATCAATAAATACCTTAATATATGTAGGCTAAATCATTTCTGTAATTTAAGCCACGGGGAGCCCTCGTGTCCAGCTCGTAGATCCAGAATGCTTCGCGCATGCGCACGAGATGTTGCCAGTCTCCTCCGTTTCTTGGGCTCTCAACTTTTTCTAAACCATAACATCGCAGGCTTTCTAGAGACCCTGCATGGACTTCTATAAAGTGTTTGGAGGCCCCGGAGTGAGATGTCTGGCCTTTCTTGATACTATTTAAATGTTCAGATATACGAGTTTTTAGTCTGCGGATACTGCTGCCTATATAGGTTTTAACACAGGATACACAATGGATGGCATATACTAGATGGTTGGTATCACAGTTAATAAACTTTTTTATGTTATACTGTTTTTTTGTGTCCTTATCTGTTTCAAAGGTATTCCGTTTCATAGTATATTTACATATGCCACATCTTTTTTTATTACAAGGGAAAAAACCCTTGGAGGAAAGCCAGGTATTTTTGACAGGAGTATTAGAAAAAGTACTAGGGGATATTTCTGTTCCAATAGTTTTGCTACGTTTTGCCACCAAATGTATGCCTTCATCCACTAGATCAGCCAGAATTCTATCCTGTCTTAAAATATTTATATTTAAAAAAAACAATTTTCTAATTAAATTGAATTCTTGGCTGTAAGTGATGGAACATACAGTTCCATAGTGCTGTTTGGTATTTTTTTGGGGAACTAGCAAAGTATCCTGAGTTTTCCCTTGGATTCTTCTTTTTGCTCAGTACATTTGTTTTTTATTGTATCCTCTCATTTTAAGTCTGGCATCTATCATATCTACCTGACTACAAAAATCAGACTCCATAGTGCAAGCTCTGCGTGCTCGATGATACTCCCCCACTGGGATAGAATCGATGGTATGACTGGGGTGGCACCTATTGGCACGTAAGATTGTGTTGCCGCTGGTGGGTTTCCTATACAGTGTAGTAATAACCCTATAGTTGTCTGGATCTCCCGTTAATAATATATCCAAAAATGCAATACTGTTTTTTTCTACTGCATAGGTAAAGTGTAAGTTGACACTGTTATCATTAAGATAAGTAATAAAGTCTGGTATGGACGCCACATCACGACCCCAGACAAGCAAGAGGTCGTCTATATAGCGCCCATACCAGACCACATGGTGAGAAAAAGGATTATTGACATTATATATACATTGTTGCTCCCACCATCCCATGAATAAGTTCGCCAAAGAGGGAGAGGCAGAGGCCCCCATAGGAACCCCAAGCAATTGCAAGTAGTACATGTGATTAAATTCAAAATAATTGCTAGATAGTAAGAAATCTATGCTCTCCAATAAGAAGATTTGTAACTCTTCCGGGTATATCTTTTGTTTTTTTAGGTGGTATTGTACAGCTACTCTAACTAGAGATTGGGGTATGTTTGAATAGAGGCTGGTTACATCAAGACTTAGCCAGTTAAACTCAGTAGACCATTTGAAATTACGGAAATTTTTTAGGACAGTAGTACTGTCTTTAAGGTATCCAGGCAGTGCAGATACCAAGGGCTGAAGGTGTTTATCTACCCATCTGCAGTTTTTCTCCATACTGCTCTCACTAGCTACATGCGGCTGCATGAGATTGAGCTGGATCGAGTCTTTCACTGCTCGTGGATACTGCTGTTGCAGATTATTGAAAAGGAATACAAGTATGTCTGATGGACTGTTTTTACTTGAATGAAGACTTTGAATAAACGTGAGTTTTTACTATTCACTTTGGTCGGATTGATATATGTTTTCTCCTATACTTCCACAGCTAGAGACTATGGGACGTAATTGAGATGGGAATATTCCCTTATGCGTCTTTGGGACTCCATAAAAAAACCTGTGTTTTTGGATTTTTTTCTTTCATATAATTCTTATCTTTTATATTAATGGCTCCCAAAGCTACACCCTCTTCTAAAAGTTTAGCTAATTTAATTTTTATGTCTTCAATGGGATTTTTAGGTAATTTGCAATACGTTGTAGCTTAATTTAATATTTGCATTACTGATTTTTTGGTATAGTGCACTGTCCATCACGACCGTGGAGCCCCCCTTATCCGCTTTCTTTATGATAAGATTTTTATTTTGTTTTAATTTTCTAAGTGCTTGGAATTCTTTTCTAGACATATTAGATTTGTCTTTATTATTTTTTTGTTTCAAGAGAGTTCTTAAGTCTCTTTCCATGGTAGCTTAAAAGCTATCCATGGCTTCCACTCTAGCTTTTAATGGATAAAAATTGGGGTTCCCACGGTCGAGATGGACATACATGTTTTTATTACCATCTTCTTCCGTATCCTGCAATTCCTGTAAAGTTAAGAGAGACATTTGTTCCTTAAACAATAAATTTTCAAACTCATTGGTCTTATATTCAGAAGTTTTTTCATTATCTTTTATGGCTTCCACGTCCTGTATATTTTTTTCTTTGAAGAAGCGTTTAACTGTCAAAAGTCTGACAAACTTATTGAGATTCAACAGAGTATTGAAAAGAGAGAAATGATTAGTTGGTGAGAAATTGAGACCTTTTTTCAGCACTTCATATTGATGGTCCGTAAGAATGGTAGGAGTAAGTACTATAACATTGTTGCTGTCCTCTTCTCTTATACAGGAATCATATCCTGTTTTTAAATTTTCTTTCTCGTAACTCCTTTCTGTTTTTTTTGTTACAGTGTTTTCTTCCTCCTCTTCTTCTGTGTCGTTTTTTGCCTTTAGATTTTTTCCTTTATTTGACTCTTGTGCGTTAGTTTTCTGATTAGTAGATTTGCTTCTTGTAGCGAGACCTTCTGCTAATGAGCAATCTGAATCTGATGTTCATGCAGAAGTGTGCTCGATGTCTGAGAAACTCACTTCCTTTCTATTTCTTCTGTATTTGTCTGTCCGTCTAAGAATGGATCTTGGTTTTCTATCATATTTCCAGTTATATACTCTGTTTTTTTTCATAATCCTCAAAATCTCTTGAGTATTTTTTTTTTTTATATCCATAATGATAGATTACAACTTTTGTAGGTTTTTCTTTATTTTGTCTTGATGTTGTTTATAATTTTCATGATCTTTATATTGTTGTAGTTTAATTTGGATTTCATCTATGTTAAGTTGAATACCTTCTAATTTCTTTGTTTCAAAGTCTATGATCAATTGCATTAGTTTCATGGAGCACTCCGTTAATGCTTGGTTCCAATGGGTTAAAAATTCCTCTGTGTAAATAAAAGAGGGCAACTTTTTGAGGCGTAAACCGTAAATGATTTAGCCTACATATATTAAGGTATTTATTGATATGCCTCTTATTCTTGCCATAGATATGCCTCTTTTATGTATCAATATATGTGGATGCGGTTATACACAACTGTTTCGTGAATGTATTTTTTAACTTTATTGTAACGGATATGGAAATGACGTGAATGTCTGTCAAGCACATCCCCTTTTCTCCCTCCCCTATTTAAACTTACACATTATGTTGAAAATACGTGACCGTGAACAAGGGCTATCCCTAAGCCCGAAACGCGTCGGTTTGTGGGTCCCGCCTGCACCCTCCATTTGATGTATTGAAATGAAATAAAGAACAGCACCGATTTCATCGTTATTGCTTTATGCTTCTTCTAAAGTTTGCTGTGGGCTTGTGAACTGAGAGCCGGGACGCCGTGCGAGGACGAAAGGTGCCATCCAGCTGGTTACATGGAAGTTGTGAAACATCACTTTCGGTGAGCTGCTGCCAGTTTTACCTATTGGTTTTTTTACTACTGTTGTAGTCAGATGTCATCTGGGATGAGGTTGATGACCTAGTCAGCCAATCAAGAACCATTGGGTTGGTGGTCAACACACGGCCACTAAATGACACCCAGTGACCCCTGCTGCGACGTCCCCTTACTGTGCTGTGACCTGTGCCTGCTCCAGGAATGTTTGTGCCACTGCCACTCACATGTGAAGAGCCTGCCACCTCTCTTTCTGACAGACTATTTGTTCAAAAATTTACAGTCTCTGTTTAATGAAGATATCTGTATATGATAAATACACACCCTGTAATTGATTCCAGATGAACCCACTAACAGGCTTGAGTAACCCTTGGATATAAATTGCGCCCCAGAAATGACCAGGAAAAATTTACTCGTATGTAGGGTTTAAAAACACTGTGTATTTTACTGAATATAAAAGCACAAACAAGCTTAATTGACCCTTGGATATAAATTGCGCTCCAGAAATGACCAGGAAAAATTTACTCATATGTGGCGTTTAAAAACACCATGTATTTTACTGAATATAAAAGCACAAACACACTTTTTCAACCCTTGGATATAAATTGCGCTCCAGAAATGACCAGGAAAAATTTACTCATATGTGGCGTTTAAAAACACCATGTATTTTACTGAATATAAAAGCACAAACACCCTTAATTAACCCTTGGATATAAATTGCGCTCCAGAAATCAACAGGAAAAAATGTACTCGTATATGGCGTTTAAAAACACTGTGTATTTTACTGAATATAAAAGCACAAACATGATTAATTAACCCTTGGATGTAAATTGCGCTCCAGAAATGACAAGGAAAAATTTACTCGGATGTGGCGTTTAAAAACACAGTGTATTTTACTCAATATAAAAGCACAAACATGCTTAATTAACCCTTGAATATAAATTGCGCTCCAGAAATGACCAGGAAAAATTTACTCGTATGTGGCATTTAAAAACACTGTGTATTTTACTGAATATAAAAGAACAAACACGCTTAATTAACCCTTGGATATAAATTACGCTCCAGAAATGAACAGGAAAAATGTACTCGTATGTGGCGTTTAAAAACACTGTGTATTTTACTGAATATAAAAGCACAAACACACTTAATTAACCCTTGAATATAAATTGTGCTCCAGAAATCACCAGGAAAAATTTACTCATATGTGGTATAGAAAAACACTGTGTATTTTACTGAATATAAAAGCACAAACACGCTTAATTAACCCTTGGATATAAATTGCGCTCCAGAAATGACCAGGAAAAATTTACTCGTATGTGGCATTTAAAAACACCGTATATTTTACTGAAAATAAAAGCACAAACAGGCTTAATTAACCCTTGGATATAAAATGCGCTCCACAAATGACCAGGAAAAATTTAGTCGTGTAAAACCACTAACAGGCTTAGTTAACCCTTGGATATTCAATGTGCTCCAGAAATGGCCAGATGGAATTAAAATGTATATGGGGCAGAATTAGACCCACCCTGCACTTGAATTACAATACCCCACAAACAGAATCAAGATGGTAATGGAAGAGGAGCAGTCTCTGATAAAAGCAGTCACGGACGGACGCTTATGTCACGGCACAACAAGAACAATGTGAGGAGCGAGCATGGCGTTCGTATTTATAGTGCTGTGACGTCACAGAAGCCCGCCGGTCTCTGATAGGCTTGATGTCTGCACATGTCATTCAGGGTCTTCCTTTCTTCCTCCCGGAGTTCTCTTCCCCATGTCACGCCATGTGCTTGCGGCCATTTTAGCAATAAAAAACATGATTCTTTCCCCCGAATCACCCCAAACTTCGACTTCGTGCAGAATCGAAGTTTTCCTGAAATTCTAAATGATTTCCACTTCATTAGAATCGATTCGCCCATCTCTAGTGAAGTAAGTCACTTGAGCTCATTCTTCAGCTCAGGCATTACTGAGAAGCTGGAAGTAGGATACAAATTTTTATTTAGTTTATTTAGTATGCATGATTCAGAGGACATATTTTATATACACAAGACAAGAAATATGGTAAATGGACCCCATTGAATTTTTTCTCTTATGTTCAGAAATAAAACCACTTACGCCTCAGTCTGACTACCCACATAGCTGAATGTAAGGTGCCACCCTGATGCTACACAGCTACAGCCTTAATGATTTATAAAGCCCAATCCATACATGCCAAAGGCTTTAGCTGGCCGAATGATGTAACAACCCCAGAAGTATAGTCAACTTAAAAAACTATACTCTCTAATGTATTCATATAGGGATATAGTGAGTAGTTTGAGCACTTTGTGCTCTTGTAGAAATTAATGCAAAGATGATCTGAATTTTTTTATTTTTTTTTAAATCAAAAGTACTGTTTTTCCCATGTTTATAAATACCCCCACTGTGGTCCAAATCCAGAGCTTGGAAACATGGTGGCAAACGTATAGCTCATTTATAGGTCCCATTCCAATACTTATTGGATTTGCGTGAACTGAGCAATGTAACCCCCCCCCCTCTCCAATATTTGAACACATTCTGAATACTACACCCACTAAGGTATTTATCTTGGGGTGTATGAAGTACTTTGAGCCCTCCATCTGTTTGTAGAAATTAATGCAAAGCCTGAATGAAAAAATAAAATTAGATTTTTTTCCACAAAATATTGTTTTAAGGGCATCTTTTATTGTGCAGAGTTCCGGAAACTTAAAAATGCAGCTCACTAAATATTGTCACATTTCTCCTGTGCTCAGAAGCAAGACTACATTGGTCAGAGTGATCAGCCAAATAAGATACAACATCTCCATTTTAAAAAGTACAATCACTAGTATTGTGATTTTAGTTTTGTGTTCTAACTTATAATGAGGTAATAAAGTAAATGATACAATGAAAAATGAACCGCTTATCGATGGAGCCAGTTTGGACCTTCTTGACAGAGCCCCTTTTTTAAGTTTGACGTGTCACTTTTTGTGATAACTTTTTTTTTTATACCTTTACCTATCAATGTGCTTTAGGAACTAGTTTACCTTATTGTGCTTTAACTTAGTAATACATTTTGGTCCATACAATCCTTGGTTATTTGTGAAAAGTATTAAAATGTCATGAAAATTTGGAAAAATGTGCCATTTTTAAAGTTCACATATGACTGAAAAAATTGATTAACTATAAACAATAATCCTTAATTTAATACTATCATTGAATCTAAATAAGCAGTTAAGACATAACCTTTAATTTACCCTTATAAAAAATATACAAATAAACCTCAATAAAAGAATTACTCCAATGGGCTACAACGATAGAAAATGATGGTCTATTGGTTTGTTGCAAACTAGAGTAGGAGGGTAACGATTGTATGGTTTTATGTATTAAACCTGTTTTTAAACCTATACAACCCTGTTATGTGGGGTAAACACTCTAAAAGGGCATCCCCGGTCCAGGTGGTGGGCCCTAAATTATATATAAATAAATTCAGTGTACACCAAACCCCTTTCTCTGTGTACACCACGCCAGCACCCAACATTTTTTGCCATGTACCTCTACCACAGTTCACCATGGGTGAATGGGATAAGACTTCACTTTAGTAGTCCAAATGAAGGATAGCGATGATCCTTCTGCAGATGCCGGACACCCATTCCAATGGTGTATGGAGATGCTATGGACAACAATAAACTTCACATAGGGGATTCCTTGTATAGTCCTTTCAACCAGCAATCAAAAATCCCAGGTAAGACTGACTCTTAGGTCCCTTCTGGTCACGGTCTACTACCTACTTGCTTATCTATACCAGTTTCAAAATACATATGTGGAGGATCATCCAACAACCAACTTCACTGCTGATGTAGAAAGTCCATCTAAATACTGCTTTTATGTAACATAAACTTAATTTTCATTGCTTGTATTCATCACTTCCGGTTGCCATTTTGATAGAAGCATACCCAGACATTCATATGACATTTCATTTTCAACCTTATTTTCGGTCGCCATCTTGATTGTGGCCTACCCGGACATTACTATAACACTGAAATCATACCATCACTTCGGTCCACACATCTTGGTTTGTGCATATTCAATCTGTCTAGATGATCATTCCTCTATCCTTTCTTTGGACTACCAAAGTGAAGTCTTAACTATCACCCCTGATGAACTGTGTAGAGGTACACAGGGAAACACATTGATTGTGGGTGTAATGTACACAGAGAAAGAGGTTTGGGTGTACACTGAGGATTTTTTTTGTATATTGAATGGTATATTTGTGCAACATTTAAAGTTATATTATCTGCTTTGTTATTTGAGGATAGGGCCTATTAGGGCCAACAGTCCGGAGCGGGGTTGGCATTTTTGGGGCAATTACTCTGCATAATAGGTAGGGTTGTATAGGTTTAAAAACAGGGATAATACATCAAAACCATACAATTGTTAACCTCCTGTTCCAATTTGTAAGAAAAAGACTATCATTGATCTACTTTTGGAGTAATTATTTTATTGGGATTTATTTATATATTTTTTATAAGGATTAGTGTTGAGCGATTATTATCGACAAAGTTGAAATCGGCACAGTTTTTATGTTGATCGAAATTTTTAGATCATGCGAATAATTTTAGGTTAAAAATCTGTGTCTCATCAATTAAGATTGCGCCATTTTTGGCGCTTCCTGTCATTTTGGCGCACAAATCACCTTACAGAATAGAGCAGGGTGAGAAGTGTGTGCGACGTCCCATGACTGGATGTGTATTTTGCGATTGCTGGAAAAATCACCTGACCTCGTTTTACATAGAACAGCCCTTCCTGTTTAAGCCTCAGTGTCTCTCAGCGTCCCATAGCAGTAGGAATTGTGCTCTGCCTGTGTCCAAACAGCTCACGAAATTATTCTATTTCTTCACAGAGAAAAGCTCTACGTTACGGCTGTGATCCTTACAACTTAGGTTAATATTAGTTATAGGAAAAGATTTTAATGTAGTTAGGTAGAGAATTTTTAAAAGAGCATCTACCGGTGTAAAGCACGGGTAGAGATGGTCGAATTGATTCTAACGAAGTGAGAATTCGTTAGAATTCAGGAAAACTTTCTGGTTCGGAACGAAGTTCCGAACTTTTTGGGGTATGTTCGGGTGAACGAAGTTTGCTTATGATTATAAAAGGCTGCAGCACATGCCGCTACATGGGCAACGCACTCTGGTGATGAAGCAGGGCATAGCCAGCATGAACATGTGCAGAGAAGATGAAGCCAATCAGAACCGCGGATTCTGTGACGTCCACCGCACTATAAAAGACCGAACGCGCCGCTGGCAGCTCACAACTCCTCTCACAGTACTGATAGGAAGTGCAGCTACGCGGTGATAGCGCTTTCTGAAGAACTGAATTTTTACACAGCTATTTTTTTGGGGTGTCTCAGCTTGACTCAGAGACTGAACTCATGAATGTTCTATTTCAGAATTTTGGGGTATAGGATCTGAATCCAGTGTGCGTCCACTGCAGCTGCATAACAATCAATATCCAAGTGGGATCTAAGCCAGTTCCTGTTGTATTCATTAAAAAGGAAACAGCGTTTTTACAATACAAACTACCACTTCATTTTTGGCTGCTCAATTCTTTCTATTGCGCAATTTACTCCAGTGGTTAATTAAGCGTTGTTATTGCTGGTGTGCTGACAAAAATAAACCGTCCTTTTTCAACGCCAAATATATATATGTTTTTTTGTAGCCTAATCCACAAGCAAAGTTAATTTACAATTTTTATCTCTTGTTGTGTGGCGTAGAAAATTACGCCATTGTAACACGCTACAAAGCTACTAGTTTGTGTGGCTCAATTCTAATGCGCAATTTACATTCCAGGTTCATTAAGCGTTGTTTTGCTGTGTGTGACAAAAATAACCGTACCTATTTTCAACGCCAAATAAATATAATTTTTTTTTCTTGGTAGCTAATTCACAAGCAAACGGTAATCTACAATTTTATCTCTTGTTTGTGTGTCGTTGAAAATACACCATTGTAACACCTACAAAGCTACTAGTTTGTGGTGGCTTCAATTCTATTGCGGCAATTTAACATCAGGGTTTATTAAGCTTTGTTTTGCTGCTTGCTACAAAATAAACCTTCCTTTTCAACGCCAAATATATATATTTTTTTTTGGTAGCCTAATTCACTAGCAAAGGTTAATTACATATTTATCTCTTGTTTAGGTGTGGCGTAGAAAATACGCCATTGTAACAACGCAACAAAGCTACTAGTATTGTGGTGGCTCAATTCTATTGCGCAATTTACATCCAGGGGATAATTAAATCGTTGATTTGCTTGATTTCTGACAAAAATAAACCGTCTATTTCAACGCCAAATATATATATATTTTTTGGTAAGCCTAATTCCACAATCAAGGTTAATTACATATTTTAACTCTTGTTGTGTGGCGTAAAAAATACACCATTGTAAACACCTACAAAGCTACTAGTTATGTGGTGGCTCAAAGTTCTAGTTGCGCAATTTAACAACCAGGGGTTAATTAAGCGTTGTTTTGCCTGCGCTTGTGCCTGACAAAAATTAAAATCCCACCGACCTTTTTCACCGCCAAATATATATTTTTTTTTTGGTAGCCTAATTCCAAGCAAAGTAATTAACAATTTTAGTCTCTTGTTGGTTGGCGTAGAAAATACACCATTGTAACACGCTACCAGTACTAGTTTGTGGTGGTGGCTCAATTCTATAGCGCAATTTACAATCCAGGGGTTAATTAAGCGTTGTTTTGCTGCTGTGCAGACAAAAAAAAACCGTCTTTTTTCACACCGAAATATAACATTTTCTTGTAGCATAATTCTACGAAGCGAAGGTTAAATAATGCCTGTTTGTGCTTTTTACATTTAGTAAAACACACAGTGCTTGTAAACGACACATACAATTAAATTTTTTCCTGCCAATTTTGTGGAGCGCAATTATATCCAAAGGGTTACCCAAGCTTGTTACTGGTTTCATTTGGAGGTCAAAACAGGTGTATATTACATATACAGATAGCTCATCAAACAGTGTCTGAAACATTTAGAACAAACAGTATGTCAGACAGTAAGAGGTGGCAGCTCTGCAACTGCGAGGGCAGAGCACAAACATTTCGAAACGGGCCCAGGTCGCAGCCACACAAAGAGGAGACGTCGCAGCAGGGGTCACTCGGATGAGGCCACGAACTGCCGCTGTCATCTAGCGGCTGTGGAGTTGTTATCATCAACCCAAGGGTTCTGAAGTGGTTGACTAGTCATCCTCTTCCCTCCCAGATGACATCTGACAACCCCAGCCAAGAGTCGTTGGGAAACCTCAGACACAACACTGTTAGTTGGCTGGCCCGGGACGGGTCAGCGCCCTCACCTGTCCTCAGCCCGCCTCTGTCCCATCCATTCCCTCAGCCAAGGGATCCTACTATGTGGACAGGGCTCCAGCGCCACTATATAGCGAGGATAACAATATGAGGAGGGCAGCTCAGCAGCTACTTGGCAAGCGAAGACAATGGCCCAATATCCCCAGCTTCTGCAGTAGGCGCAAGTAAAGATGTGGATAGTGGGCATGGGCGGATCATTGGTGAGAGGTCAGCCACAGCTTACCAAGACCAGTGATATGAGGACAGGAAGTGACGATGAAACACAAATAGATTGATGCGGTACCGACCGCACTTGGAGCGCGGGTGAAGCAAGGGCTTCATCTCGTCAGAAGAAGAGTGCGTCAGCTTGCGCATACAGCCAGCGGCGAGCCAGCAAGGGGTTGTGTGCCGTGAGCCCAGCAGGGTAGCAGCATTGTGAGGTCCGGAGCCAAGCGGCCACACGGGTAAAAAACCCTCTTCGCAGGTCCAAGACAGTAGCGGCACAGGGCTCAGCGAGAACAGCGGCGACAGTATTCCCCACTCAGTGCGGAGCGTTGGCGGTAAAATCAGCATATACTCGTTCGTGTGGCAGTCTTTGCTAAGACACCGGAGGAGCCGAATATGGGTAATCTTGTAGAAGTCTGTGGGCAGAAAGTGAAGCGTGGCCAGGAGCTAACTTGGCGCACAACGCCCTGCGTCCAACACATGCAGCGTCACCATCCGGTGGCCTGGGAGAAACGTTCTCAGATGTGGTGGTCCCATCCTGCCGCTGCAGCAGCACAGCGCCAGTGGCACGCATGCCATTTCAGCCAGCCCAAGGCTCCACCACCTCAGCAGAAGGCAGCTGTTTATCTTTGACATCCTCTCCCGGTCCAGATGATCCTGCTCCTCGCGGCTCCTGGCGCCAGCATCGTTCAGAGAGGGATTGTAAAGAGACAACAGTATGCGTCCAACCATCCTAAGGTGCAGCAGCTGACCGTGCTCCTGTCCAATTTGTTGGTACTGCAGCCCCTCCCCTTTCCAAATGTGGGACTCAGCACCATTCAGAGAACTAATGGCTTGTGCCGAGCCGAGATGGAAGTTCCAAGCGTAATTTTTTTTCCAAAAAGGCAGTCCCAGCACTTCATAAATATGTAAACAGAAAGGGGGTTCAGTCCTTGAGTTTATCGGTTTGCCCCAAGGTACACGGCAGCGCGGACGTCTGGCTGTAACTAACGGGTCAGGGCCAGTACATTTCCTTTACGGCCCACGGGTGAATGTGCTTCCTGCCCAGGCACCCCAACAACTTGGACGGGAGACGCCGCTTTCTCCTCCCCCGTTGTCAAACTGCTGCTCCTGCCCCAAAATGTCCGCCTCCTCCTCCTCCACCACCCCCACCATCTCAGCCTCCACAAGTACGCTCCATCATACCACATGTGAGGCACAGCGGTGTCACGCAGTTCTACACCTATTTTGCCTGGCGAACGAAGTCACACAGGAGGAACGCTCCGCGTCATGCAGCAAGAAATCGATTTTGTTCCCTTTCACCGCGCCAACTGCACATCGGAACCAGGGTGACGGACAATGGGAGGAACATGTTTTCCGCGCTGCACCGAGGAGGGATGGTCCATGCGCCCTGCATGGCGCACGTGTTCAATCTGGTTGAAAAAAGGGTTCCTGAAGTCTTCCACCGATCTTCAAACATTCTGAAAATGGCCGGGAAAACTGTGCATGCATTTATCCATTCGTACAAAGCCAGGAACACCCTCCCGAGTTGCAGCGGCAGAACGGCCTCCCCCAACACGCGCTGATAGGCGATTTTTTCCACCCCTCTGGAATACCAGCCTGCACAGTTGGACCGACTGTATGAACAGAGAAAGGCCATTAACGATTTTTTTTGATGATCCAGGCAGACAAAGTAACTCCCCTGTGTAACTTTGATGTCAGCCAGGGGCAGCTCATGCTTGCCCACCTGCCGTTTGTTGAGGCCATTCGAGGAGGCCACGTTATTTGTCCAGTCCCAGGACTACGGATGAATAACTCATTCCACTGCTTCATGTCCTGGAACAATGCTGAAAAATCTGTCTGGCAGGGACTGGAATGTGGCGACTACATCTCGTGGCCACATGAGCCCCGGTGGGGACTAAAAATGGAGGAGAGGAGGAGGAGGACATTGGAGCAGAAGCATTGTCTGGTGAAATAAATGGATTTTTCTACCCAGGTGACAAGAGAGGAGGAGCAGGAGCACTGGAGGAGGTGGAATGGAGATGAGAAGACGAGCAGATAAACTCCCAAGCACCGTGGCAGTAACAGTGGAAATGGAGGCAGGGAGCCCCTCGGAGTCACTTGTGCGATGTCCCGCAGAAATCTTTTTTTGCCTGGCTAGTGACAGCCGAATAGTCAGCATCCGGAGAGGGATGACTTCTGGCTCTCCACCCTATTGGAACCCTCGCTACCGGTCCAAAATGGGAGCCTTTTCCCAGCTATTGAGAGGGAAGACAAACTCAAATACTATAGGGAAATCCTCCGTAAATCAGTTGGCCGCTGCCTATGTGCGGCATCGTCCCTCCTCTGACAGGTCTGACCGGGGGTTTTCCCCAGCGCTCACGTACTACTGCCGCGGCTAGCTGGGGGAAGGTGGGGGGGTAGGAAGCAGAACCAGCCCATCAGCATAACCTAAGTCTGGAGTCACTAATGAGCAGCTTTTCCATCACCCGCCTAGTGAGGAGGGCAGTCACCACAGCAGCAGCAGCAGCAGGACATGGGAGCATTCCCTGAACCAACAGGGTTTTGGCCTATTGGACACATCTGCCACCCCAGTTAGAAGATCCCTGGACTACTGGCAGCCAAACTGGATGTGTGGCCAACTTGCCGAGTTTTGCAGTGGGGAAGCGTCCTGCCCGGGCCCGTAGTGTGCATCAGAGCGGGTGTCATCGGCGGGGCCCATCGTACCCCAAGGGGAACCCGCTTTTCCACGGAAATGTTTTAACGACTGACCTTTGTCAAGATGAATCAGGCGTGGATCGGGCCCGGATTTTCCCCACACCAATGCCATAGGTCAGTCGGGTTCAAACTACCTGCCTCAGCCCAAATATTCTGAGCCGCCACCCGCCTGAGCCACACAAACTGCTGATAGTTTCTCCATCTGCCTACCACCGTCTTTACCAGGGACTGGTATTGCCACCCACCCCAACACTCTGTCATTGTGCCACTCTATGTGCTCATGCTGCTGCTGCTGTTGCTGTTGCCGTGACATCCACACTGTGTTCATTGTTCCACTCTGCGGCCTGGTACTGTTTTGCCACCTCCAGAAAGCATTGTGCCACTCTCGACCTCATGCTGTTGCTCCTGTCATCACCTCCACTCCTGTCATTGTGCCACTGCCTGCCTCATGCGTGCTGCCGCCGTGACCTCCGCTCACAGTCAATTTGCCGCTCAGTTGCCTAATTCTATTTTGCCACACTGCAGAATGTCAATGTGCCACTCTCTGACCTCATGCTGTTGCTCCTTCATCACCGTCCAATCTCTCTGTCATTGTGGCCACTGCCTGAAACCTCATGCTGCTGCCACGCCGTGACCTCCCCCCGCCTCAGTCATTGTGCCGCTCTGTGCCTAATACTATATTTGCCACCTGCAGATGTCATTGAGCCACTCTCCTGACCTCATGCTGCATGCTCGTGTCTCCTGTCGTGCCCTCCACACTGTGTCATTGGGCCACTGTCTGACCTCATGCTGCTGCCGGTGGCTGCAGCCAGTGCCCTCCACACTGTGGCCTACTCCTGTTTTTGCCACCTCCAGAAATTTGTCAATTGTGTGCCACTGTTCCTGACCTCATACGGCGCCGCCCTGACCACCACACAGTATCATTGTGCCACTCTGTGGCCTATACTGTTTGGCCACCTCCCAGAATGCATTGTGCCACTGACAGACCACATACAGCTGCCGCCGAGACCTCCACACTGTATCATTGTGCCACTCTGTGGCCTAATACTGTTTTTGCCACCTCCAGAATGCCGTGTGCCATGTCTGACCTCATACTGCTGCCCCCGGTGACCTCCACACTGTGAGATTGTCCACTCTGTGCCTCTAAATATGAAAAAACCCTGTTTTTTTTCCTCCTCCATATTGTCATTGTGCCACTGTCTGACCCCACCCTGCTGCCGCCGTGACCTCCACTCTGTATCATTGTGCCACTCTGTGGCCTAATACTGTTTTGCCTCCTCCATAATGTCATTGTGCCACTGTCTGACCTCATACTGCTGCCGCCGTGACCTCCACACCGTAACATTGTGCCCTCTGTGGCTAATACTGTTTTGCCGCCTCCATAAGTTTTGTCCCACTGTCCTGACCTTACTGCTGGCCGTGACCCACACTTTTCATTGTGACTCTGTGGCCTAATACTGTTTTGCCCCCTCCAAATGTATTGTGCCATGCCTGCCTCATATGCTGCCCCCGTGCCCTCCACACTGTGTGATTGTGCCCTTGTCCCCTAATACTGTTTTTCCGCCTCCTTAATGTCATTTGCCAGTCTGCCCTCATATGCTGCCCCCGTGACTCCACACTGTATCATTGTGCCACTTTCCCCTAAAAACGTTTTGCCCCCTCCAGAATGTATTGTGCCATGCCTGCCTCGCTGCTGGGGCTCCCCGCCGTCCCCCTCCACACTCTATCACAATGTTCCCCTGACTCTAGCTTTTTTTTTTCAGCTTTCGTAGCATGACTTTTCGGCTAAATTCCCGCTTTTTTTTTGGTCGTTTTCCCCTTTTAAAAGTCCCCGGGGAATTTTATAGTAAAGGATTCTAAAGCGGGGGCAGTCATGTGCGTGTCATACTAAAAAAACATTGTATGAAGCCCAAACCCAAGCGCCCTTGATATTTAAAAGCATGGCACAACGTTCTACAGCACCCTGCGGGCTTGGGCGCCAAAAGTGTTTTTAACGTGATTGGCCCAAAGTAATTGGGACCGAAACAAATTTTTGTCGGAAAATTCGGCGAAGTGACCCACCGAATTTTTGAGAAATTCGGCCCCCCCAATTGTAATGCTTTAAAAATTTTTTTGTGTTTTAAAAAATATTTATGCAACTTATCTTTGATGCCTAACGTTTTTATTTTTCCATATACGAGCAAAGTAAAGGGGTCTTTTTTTTCAGGTGAAAATGAGTTTTCATTTGGGGCCACTTGCATTTTAAAGATTTTTGATTGCTTTTTTTATTTTCCATTTTTTGTGGGGGAACGAAAATCGATTATGTCTAGGTCATTAACCCCTTACCACCTATGACGTATGAGTACTCATAGCGCCGGTAAGCAGCTTTTGAAAGGGTCGCGGCCAAAGCCCCTTCACAGCCGCCCGGGTGTTTGGGCTAATTTCTGCTAAACCCCGTGGTTTCAGCTGTTTAACCCCCTAGGCGCCCCGGCAAAGTGGCGTGGCTCGGATGACTGAAAGCGGGGCCGCGCACCATTTTTCAGCCCGTCGGGAATCACGATAAAATCGCTGAGTCTGCGGGCTAAAATGGCGGCAGGCCTTTGAAGGGCTCTGATCGCTGCCTGTTCCCGTTTGCCCCATTCCCCCCGCGAAGGAAAAGGGGAAACCCCCTCTTTGTACACCCAAGCATTGCCTATGAATGATTAGGCTGTTTAACGATGCGCACCCTAGTGGTCAAGCACCATAGGGGGGGCTAAAGTTTAAAGTAAAAAAAAAAAATGAATACAGTTTTAAAGTACAAAAAAAAAGTATTAAAAGTTCAAATCACCCCCCCTTTCCACATTTTACAAAAAAAAACAATAAAATAATAAAAAAGTTACACATATTTGGTATCGCCGCGTGTGAAAGAGTCGGATATATAAAAATATAATATAATTTATCCTGTATGATGAACAATGTAGAAGAGAAAAAATTCCAAACGTCAAAATTGCATTTTTTTGGTAATTTCACGTCCCCTAAAAAATGGAATAAAAGTAATCAAAATAGTTGCATCCATTTCAATGTGCTAGCATTAAAAAGTACACATCTGCCCGCAAAAAAAGTCGCCTCACTGACGTCCGTAGGTGTAAGTACAAAAAAGTTATTGGTCGCACAAAATGTCGCCGCAGCGCAAATTTCAAGAATAGAAAATGTTTGGAATTTTTTTACGGTACCAAAACATAATGGAAACTCTACATATCTGGTATTGCCGGATGTATAAAAACCTGTAGAATACAGATAACACAAGAATAAACTTCGTAAAAACAAACCTCCCGCAAACATGGGGAGTACAACTTGTCCCACAAAATAAAAGCCCTCATATGTCTTTGTAGGTGGAAAAATAAAAAAGTTATGGCTTTCAGAAGGCAAAGAGCAAAAAAATTTAGAGCCATATTATTATGACCGTCCGTCAAGAAGGGGTTAAGCATGCGGCGATACCAAATATGGGTACTTTATTTATTTTTGATCTTTTTTGGGCTGTTTGACATTTTTAAAAGGGAAAAGGGCGGTGTACATGTTTTGTTTTTTACTGTTTTTTACTTGTCCCCATAGGGGCCTACCCTGCACTCTATATCGCACCCACCATCATGGGACCTCTGCATCTTGCATCAGGCAGCATATTTTTCTATTTGTGAGTGACTCTAAGGGACATAAGTTATTTTTCTGATATATATCTTATATCTCTGTTTCTTGTTTTGTTCACTGATGAACCCGATTTACAATCGCCGGGGGAAACGCGTTGGAACACATACCAATGAATGTACATTGGGCCATCATGTTAGACTTTAATTCTAATAAATAGGAAGTTCGTCCTTTCTTAGAGCATATATTTTGTGCAATCATTTTAACATCCCTTTTATATGTATATATATATATATATATTTCTTTTTTGTCTATTTGCTACATAGTATAGTTTTTCACTGTGCACCTTATTGATTATCCTTGTTTTTTTGATTATTTGTATTTGGTTTTGCTTTCATGTATTTTTCTTTATTTATAGTGTGGTTATTTCCTTTTGGAATGTCTTTTCATGTGTCTCATGTAAACTAGGGTTGTCTAGGGTCTGATAGTATAAGGTTCCTGTGTGGGTCGCCCTTCTTCAGGGCAATATCCTCACTTTTCCCTAGGTCTTATAGCACTTAGGGGCTTCGAGGGACTTCTTAGTTCCCTTTCTATCCGCATATCTTAATAAAGGTTATATTTTAGCCGGAAGGCATTATTTTGATAATGGTAGTTTTTTCCCCATAGAGGCTTGTATCAGTAACCTTTAGATCACTGTGACCATGCATAGCACTACATAGCAGTACTGCTATGCATTTTAACGCTCAATCGCTATGCCCGACTGTCATGACACACGCAGCCCGGAAGCCTTTGTTAGGCTTCCCGGTTGCTAGGGAGAGCATCAGCAGCCAATGCAGACAGAGGGAGATCCCTCCCTCGGTCTTTCCGTTAGCTTCCGCAGTCATGATTGATCATGGCAGCTAAGGGGTTAATTGACCATGACCAGAGTGAGCCCTGGTTGTAGGTGACACAGCATGATGCCAGCTGTAACATACAACTGGTTCCATGCTGTGATTTTGCTGGTTCTGCTTGTGACTCTCCTGGCCCGGATGTACAGTTATGTCCATTGCTGGTAAGGAGTCAATAAAGGCAATTTAATGCCTATGCAGTACTGCAACAAAAAGGGTTGATTCACATATCGTATTTGCAGTTCGTACTTCAGAGCATATTTGCACTGAAGTATATGCGACTAAATCTGGCTCAAACACGTGTCACGTCCAGCACTCATTGAGTGCCATGTTAAATCATTGCTATCATCGTTGTCATCGTTACAACTGTAATTCTCGTCAGCGTATGCGTCGTAAAAGAATTAACATAGTACATTGCATACAATGCATATTACGGAGAGCACCCACGCGCGTCACAATATGCCGTGTGAACTCCCCGAAAAACACAGCAAAAATGCATCAACACCACACTGTGAATTCACACTTAGATGACAGTGGAAATCCTGCTTAACCCACCCACAGGCAGTGATTGACGGCTTTCCCTGCATCAGTGTGTGTACACAGCAAATTGTCAATCACTGTATATGGGTAGGGTCAGCAATACTTTCAATTTCACTTTTAAGATATTCTTTGCTTTTTACACAGAAGTTTAGCATCAAATCATGTAATGCTAAATATCACAGAGCTCAGCTTCTCTCTCCATCACATCCTCTTCTCAGATAGGGTAGCATAAACCACCTGACAGGGTCACTTTAACCCCTTAACGACCTTGGGCGTATGAGTACGTCCCAGGGCTGCTAAGGAGCTTTGCAGGGGGATCACGCCGCGACCCCCCCGGACAGTCGCCGGGCGTTAGCGGCAAATGGCCGCTAACACCCGGCAGTAACAGCGCCGGCGGGTGGCTCCGCCCGCTGGTGCTGTTTTACCCATCAGACACCGCGCCAAAGATGGCCGCGGCGTCTGAATGAACACCGATCGGTGCGCGGCACCGATCGGTACGGTCATCAGCACCAGCGCAGCTATGCTGCGCCGATCCGACGACCGGGCATGGTGGTGGGGAGCCTTGTGAAGGCTCCTGTCACTTACCCTGGCCGGTTTGCCCCACTTCTGTCCGCAGACAGGAAGTGGGGAAACCGCCATCTTTGTACACCCTAAATGCATTGCCTATGCAATGCATTAGGTTGTATTAACAATCGCGCCACCTAGTGGTCAAGTACCATAGGTTTGGGCCCCAACTTAGTAAAAAAAAAAAAGTTTTTAAGTACAAAAAAAAAAAAAAAGTATTAAAAGTTCAAATCACCCCCCTTTCCCCATTTTACAAATAAAATCATTAAAAAAAAAAAAAAAGTTACACATATTTGGTATTCGCCGCGTCCGAAAAAGTCCGATCTATAAAAATATGACATCATTTATCCCGTTTCACTGAACAAGTAGAAAAAAAAATTCCAAACGCCAAAATTGCGTTTTTTTGGTCATTTTACATCACTGAAAAAAATGGAATAAAAATTATCAAAAAAGTCGCATGCATTCCAAACTGCTAGCGATAAAAAGTTAACTTCAGCCCACAAAAAATGCACCCTCACTGACGTCCGTAGGTTTTAGTACAAAAAAGTTATTGGTCGCACAAAATGGCGGTACCAAAACATAACGGAAACCCTACATGTTTGGTATTGCCGGATCCGTAACAACCTGTAGAATACAGATAACACATTATATTTACCGAAGATTGAACGCCGTAAAAGCAAAACCCTCAGAAACATGGCGAAAATAAAAAAAATTTCACAATTTGCCCCACTTGGAATTTTTTTGCGGTTTCCCAGTATATTCTATAGTATAGTGAATAACACCATTAGAAAGTACATCTTGTCCCGCAAAATAAAGGCCCTCATCTGGCTCTGTATATGGAAAAAAAAAAAGTTATGGCTTTCAGAAGGCGAGGAGGGAAAAACAAACGTGTCACCAAAAAAAAACCCCGGGTCCTTAAGGGGTTAAAGGGGTTTTCTCGCTACAAAGATCATATCTCAAATGATGGGGACAGTAAAAAATAAGCACTTTCGTAATTGGTTTGCATTACCTAAGTCACTTAGTACAGCGGATATGAGCTAAACTGTGCATCTATAGCTATTTCTGCTGCAGCTGGACGGGGCACACACCCTTTTTCTGTGATTGGCTGACTGATATGTCATTCAGCCTGTTTGGACAAACCCCCGGTCAGGAAACGCCCCCTGTGCTGTGATTGGTTGCCTACACTCTTTGCTTACTCCCCTCTGAGCTGTGTAAATGAAAAGTGAAACTAACTGCCTGAGATGGCTGCTAGCTCTATAATCATCTCTCAGCTCTAAGGTGAATGATCTGGGCTATTACTGACTATTTAGCTGATAGATTCACTCTCCTCTCATATTACACAGTCTTATACCTTGTGCTCCCCCCATATAACACAGCCTTATATAGTCTGCTATACCTCCTGCCTGACAATAGAGGGGGAGGAGGGGGAGGGCAGTGTCCATTCCTCACATGTGTTTCATCAGTTCAGGCTGTGTGTATAACTGATTAAACCATTACAGGTGTTCTGGTTACAGCAATACAGGGGCCCTGGTTACAAGGAGCTTGTGCAGCCAGAAGCATGAGAACTCTGCAGCCATGAGAACACTGCAGGAGGTCTGCAGAGCTGACATCCTGTCCCTTCCCCTGCTTCACACAGAATAATGATGTCACAACTCTTCAGCGAGGGGAGACTCGCCTCCTGGAAGGAGATACTCGCCTACTGAGAGAAGAGATTCACCCCTGGATTTTAAAACTGAAACAAATAGAATCAGCTCAAGTCTACGAAAGCTTCAAATGATAAAACCCCTTTAAGTTAAGCTGCAATACAAAACTCTTCTCATTGAATACCATGGAGGTGTATTTGGTGGAAATTTGAAAAAGGTCATTGTGCTAGATAGAGTTGTCTGTGGGGCTCTCGGAGTGTACACTTAAGATCAGCGGATGAAGGCATTTATTTAGTGATATGGGAATAATCTTTTAGCCTATGCCAAAGGGTAGAAAAGGATTTGTAATATCATTAAAAGCTAGGAGGAAACATCTCCATAAATTAGTATGATTTCATTATTTATTCATCCTCTTCATGCTCTTTCCTTTTTTTACATTGCAAATGTCAGGGACAAAAGGGACCAATCAAGTATTCATCAAGTCATACAAGTATGAAACATTCAAAAAAATAAAATCAAATGAAAACACATGCACATATATATAAATGCACACAAGTTTGGAGAAAGTGCAGAGCTGCCCATGTGCTGCGTGCATCTCAGGGCTGTTATTACAACTGCATTACCAGCATTGATTTCCATCCAGTAACCTGGTACACAACTGCCTTAATCCACATCTGCTGCCATAGTAACCGTTACAATATGTGAAAGTGACTGCTGTCATACCATGCAATTCTATTCATGTGATTATGCAGGGGGGCTACCAGAGAAATTGCAGAGGGACTAGACACACGGTTAACCCTTTCCATGTAGTTATGTCCTGCCGAGAAAGGTAAAGGACGGCTGCTGTGCTCCTGTCATACAATGAAACACCGCAGAATTGGATTAAAATCACTGTATCATACACGGTGGTAGGATATGCCAGGAGGGCGAGAAATTAGGGATTCTGATGATATTACGATATGTTAGTCATTCAATGTGTTGTTGACAGAAATGCTGATGTCGTCTTCTCTTTGCTTTGTTATGCAATGAAAATGAAGCATAATTTTAATATAAATTGTTGGTGTCAATCTATCCATGCAATGAATTAAAAAGATGACAAAAAAGTTTAGGATGTGGGAGGTGTGAACTTGTCTAAACTATACATATGTATGTTATTATTCTGCAATTAGACATTTTCTGTTCTGAATACTACACACAAAACATAAAGTAATGTATGACATCAAAATTCATAATAATTATAAGGAAAAAAGAAGCAAAAATAGGCCATGAATAAAGAGGTGGGGCATCTGACATATAAAATGAGTGCTTTTTTTCCCACATGTATTTTCTCTATTCCTCACGTTTTTACCATATGTATTGTATTTTTGCATTTTCTAGGATAGTTATTATATAAATGTACTAGTGTGTGTGTGTGTGTGTGTGTGTAATTGTGTGTGTGTGTGTGTGGGGGGGGGGGGGGTGCTGCCGCCCAGAGCACTGGCTCCTTTGATGAAGGTGGAGGGCTGCAACAACACTCTCAGGCTGGCAGCTGGACGGCAATTACATGTTGAGAGGCATCAGGATACGGCAATGGTACAATGTTCCTGAGAGTTGAAGATGAGCTAGGAGTAGTATATGGTTGTGATGGACTGCGGAGACATATCTTCACCCACTCCCACAAATCTTGCCTGTGTACTAAGTATTAAAATAACAAGACACACACCATTTCTTTTTCTAGAAGGGGGTTGGCCACAACTTTAGTGTATATCATGTAGACAAATTTTAACAGGCCAATAATTAGCTCAACAATCATACCAACACCAGACTTCTTATGGCCAAGTCCAACCTTCAACTTCTTTTCTTCTCAGCCTCCTGACCAACCACCAGCTGTGACCTCAGGCATAAGTTAACATAACTATAGAACAATCAGCAAGGAAAGGAAAGGGCATGAGAACGCTCACCTCCCACTGAATTCAAAGACACCCGCAAAAGAGGAAACAGCATGACCTTTTCTTAATAATGTCAGGCATATCACACTCCCTAAAGCAGGAGGAGATGAAGGGGAGGAGAACCCCACAACCTTACTCAGTACCTCCAGGCTAACTTCTTTACCCATATAAGCAGAGGATTGGTCTAGGAGCTAAAATGCACCACACAGCCTACTCACAAGTCTTACCACTAGGCAGTATAACTCTTATGGGCCAATTTTCAAGGGTAGCTCTTTATAGTCAGCAGCTGCCTGTTTTACTAATATCTAATATCTTATATCCCCACAGGGGCATTGGTAGACAGTCTAGAATGAGGCTTGTCCCTCAAATAAAACTTGGTTGATGTCACACATGATGACGTCAGGTCACCTATGCGGAGACACAGAAAGGAAGGGGTACTTCGTCAGGGAAATGGGGGGAAGTATTTTATTTTTATTTTTTTCATTGTGGGATCTATAGATCTACCTTCCAGGGAAACCTATGTACCAACCTATTGGAGGGACCTATATATCAACCTTTTGGAGGACCTTATATACCTACCTACCAGGGGGACCTATATACTTTCCAATCTACTAGGTGGACCTATATACCTACCAACCTATTAGGGGGACTTATATACCTACCTACATATTGGGGGAACCTATAGAACTACCAACCTACTAGAGGGACCTACAATGAGGAAAATAAGTATTCGATACATTGGCAATTTTGCAAGTTTTCCCACCTACAAAGAATGGAGAGGTCTGTAATTTGTATCGTAGGCACACTTCAACTATGAGAGACAGAATTAAAAAAAAAAGAAAAAAAAAAGAAAATCACATTTTATGATTTTTAAATAATTTATTTGCATTTTATTGCATGAAATAATTATTTCATACAATAGAAAAACAGAACTTAATAATTGATATAGAAACCTTTGTTTGCAATTTCATAGGTCAGACATTTCCTGTAGTTCTTACCAAGTTTGCACATACTGCAGCAGGGATATTGACCCACTCCTCCATACAGATCTCTCCAGATATTTCAGGTTTCGGGGCTGTCACTGGACTACACTGAGTTTCAGCTCCCTTCAAAGATTTTTGATTGAGTTCTGGTCTAGAGAATGGCTAGGCTACTCCAGGACCTTGAAATGCCTCTTACGGAGCCACTCCTTAGTTGCCTTGGCTGTGTGTTCGGGTCATTTTCCTGGTGGAAGACCCAGCCACGACCCATCTTCAATGCTCTTACTGAGGGAAGGAGGTTGTTGGCCAAACTCTCACGATACATGGCCCCATCTATACTCGCTAGGTCATTGGTGAACTTCCATAAGTCTGCTGGCGTGAGCAAGGGGCCTTGCGTGCCCTGCAGGATTTTAATCCATGATGGCGTGGTGAATGACTAATAGTAATCTTTGAGACTGTGGTCCCAGTTCTATTCAGGTCATTGACTGGGTCCTCCCGTGTTGTTCTGGGCTGATTCCTGACCTTTCTCTGAATCATCCTTACTCCACGAGGCGAGATCTTGCATGGAGCCGCAGACCAAGGAAGATTGACGGTCATCTTGTGTTTCTCTCATTTTCTAATAATTGCACCAACAGTTGTTGCTTTCGCACTAAGCTGCTTGTCTATTGTCCTGTAGCCCATTCCAGCCTCTTGCAGGTCTACATTTTTGTCCATGTGTCCCTTGGTCTTGGTCATGGTGTAGAGGTTGGAGTGTGATTGAGTGTATAGACAGGTGTTTTTTATACAAGTAACGAGTTCAAACAGGTGCAATTAATACAGGTAATAAGAGCAGAATAGGAGGGCTTCTTAAAGAAAAACTAACAGGTCTGTGAAAGCAAGAAATCTTGTTGGTTGGAGGGTGATCAAATACTTATTTCATTTTAAAAATGCCAAATAAATATTTACAAATCATGCAATGGAGATTTTTTGGATTTTTTTTTTTAATTATGTCTCTCACAGTTGAAGTGTACCTATGATACAAGTTACAGACCTTGCCATACTTAGCAGGTGGGGAAAAAGTGCAAAATCGCCAGAATATCAAACACTTATTTTTCCCAGTGTATATACCTACCAATTTACTGGGGGGATCTATACACATGCCCACATTTTGAAGGACCTATATACCTGCCAACCTACTGGGGACCCTATACACCTACTAATCTACTAGGGATATATGCTTACCTATGGGGTGACCTATATACCTGCCTACTGGGGCGACCAACCTACTGGGGACCTAAATAATCACCTAGATACTGTGGGACCCATATTCCTACCTACAAAGTGTGGGACCTTTTATACCTACAAACCTACTGGGGGATGCTATATAGCTACCAACCTACTGGGGGCTCCATAAACCTACCAATCTACTAGGGACCTTATATGCTTACCTATGGGGTGACCTATATACCTGCCTACTGGGGCGACCAACCTACTGGGGACCTAAATAATCACCTAGATACTGTGGGACCCATTTTCCTACCTACATAGTGTGGGACCTTTTATACCTACAAACCTACTGGGGAATGCTATATACCTACCAACCTAATGGGGGCTCCATACACCTACAAAGCTACTATGAGACATATATATCTACCTACTTGGGGGACCTTTATACCTACCTACCCGAACAACCTATTTACCAACCTAGTGAGGGGTCATATATACCTTGCTAGCCACTGACAGTGGCTATATACCTACTTACCTACTCTGGAACCTATAAACTACCTGCTTACTGTGCTGTTCTGTATACCTACCTGCCTACTTTTCCTTTTTTTTTTTTTTTGGGGGGGGGGGGGGGGGGTGGATGCTATATACTTACCTACTGAGGTGATCTATATACTTACCTACTGAGGTGATCTATATACTTACCTACCTACAGGGGGTCATATATACCTGTCTACCTACTGATGGACAATATATAGCTACCCACCAAGGGTACCTATATACCTAGCTATCTACTTATATAACTTATATACCTACCTACCAACTGAGCAGTCCTATACACCTACCTATCTATTGGAGGGTTTGTATATGTTCCTACTTAACAGGGGCCTATATAGGAACCATGGGTGACTCCCTATCCTCCACAGCAGGCACCCAGCTTTCCTATCATAGGAAAGTAGGTTGATGTTTGGGATGGGGCATCACCATGCTTTCCTATATAGGCCCCTAATAAATAGGAAGGTATATAAACCCCCTCAATATGTAGGTATATAGGTAATGGAAAAGTGCACAAAGGGGTGATCATGAGAAATATTACGGACGAAGGAATTTAAACTGATTTTTTACCTTAAATCTTTACATCCATCAGGTCTTAATATTGAGTTTAATACATACAAAATATAACTCTGAGATCTTTTATGTATATGTTCTGGTTAGTGTTGAGCGATTTTTATCGACAAAGTTGAAATCGGCAAGGTTTTTATGGTGATCGAAATTTCCAGATCATGCGATAATTAAGGTTAAAATCTGTGCATCATCTATTAAGATCGCGCCTTTTTCGGCGCTTCCTGTAATTTTGGCGGCCAGCAAATCAGATTACAGAATAGAGCAGGGTGAGATGTGTGTGCGACGTCATGACTGGGATGTGTATGGTTGCGATTGGCTGGAAAAATCACATGAAAAACGTACACATAGGCTGTATGGACAAAAGATTGAACTTTACTTCATTTTTATAAATTGGTGCATAAAAGACATAGTTCTATGACGAACACCTTAGGCAATGAAAAACATATGAAAACGTGGCAGTACTTAGCTGTATAGCTTCTCCTGTTTACGAGGTGAGTGATAGTCCCATAGTAGACTAGTAGGAGCCGATCATGCTGAGATGCTTGAGAAAGGAAGGCGTGCCTTCCGAAACATCGCGTCATTACATGGCGGCACTGGGCTGCAACTCAGCATGATCGGCTCCTACTAGTCTACTATGGGACTATCACTCACCTCCTAAACAGGAGAAGCTATACAGCTAAGTACTGCCACGTTTTCATATGTTTTTCATTGCCTAAGGTGTTCGTCAAAAAACTATGTCTTTTATGCACCAATTTATAAAAATGAAGTAAAGTTCAATGTTTTGTCCATACAGCCTATGTGTACGTTTTTGATTTATATAGGGGAGACTAAGCAAGGTACTCCTAACGGCTGGGACTATAACGTGTGCACTGCTAATATATACGGCATTGTTTGCAATTATTGGAAAAATCACATGACCTCGTTTTACATAGAACAGCGTTTCCTGTTTCAGTGTCAGTGTCTCTCAGCGTCTCATAGGGATAGGACCTGCGCTCTGCCTGTGGCCAAACAGCTCAGCGAAATTAGTTTTATTTCTGCACAGAGAAACCTCTACTATTAGCTGTGATCCTTCCAATTTAGTTAGATTAGAGTTTTGAAGATTTTATGTAGTTAGCTAGAGAATTTTAAAGCAGCATCTACCGCTGTAAATTCACGGCGGTGGGAGCGGGGGGGGGGGGGGGCCCGCGGGCGAACACAGACAAGCTCTATCTATAAAGAACACTGGATAAAGTTCACCAAGACTTAGTGTAGACATTGTAGTGGAATATCTTTATTATTAACAGTTTGCTATTGAAATATTTCCTGGATATTGGGCAGCCTGAACTTATATTGGATACACATCATTTCTAGTAACTGCAGGTCTCTTTGTTAGCTGCAAAACTCCACTTTTATTATCAGTATACATGTATACATTTCAGATAGGTTTTCATTTTCAATTTTACCCATTACACCTGTGACTGTTGATATATCCACCTTGCAGTTAAATTACAATCCAGCAATATTGTAGTCAGCACAGGTTGTTTGTTGCCAAAAATACCGTGTATCGTACGAAAACATCACAGTTACGTGTTTTTTGACTTTTGCGCACCCAGCATTGTTCATTGACGCAGCATCTACGTAAATCTTAAAACAGCAATTCTATATTCACCACAGGTGAATTGAAAGGTGCAAAAAATACCGTTTATTATATCAAACATAACAGTTACGTGTTTTTTGACTTTTGCACACCCAGCATTGTTCATTGACGCAGCATCTACGTAAATCTTAAAACAGCAATTCTATATTCACCACAGGTGAATTGAAAGGTGCAAAAAATATCGTTTATTATACCAAAACATAACAGTTACGTGTTTTTTTTACTTTTGCACACCCAGCATTGTTCATTGACGCAGCATCTACGTAAATCTTAAAACAGCAATTCTATATTCACCACAGGTGAATTGAAAGGTTCTGTGGCTTTTATAACCTAAGTGTGTTGCCTAAGATGTAGCACGTATCCATTTGACTGTTGTGGGTGTTAATTTCAGCTTCTCCAGCCTTGTTTGGGTGTAATAATGAAGGTGTTGTTGCTCTCCCATAGACGTTAATGGTCATCGCTCATAATCGACGCTCACTATCGAAATTCATTATCGATAGCGGCTGACTATCGACTATCGATCGATCTCGATAGCCAACGCAATCGCTCAACACTAGTTCTGGTGCTTTATAGTTTTTTAAAACTTTTGTATTTTATATTTGATTGATTTTAAGTAACCTTTTTACATATTGTTCAAAATAAACTTTATTTGTTTTTAATATTAGGGAAATCAGCCAAGTGGGATCAACGCCCTATGAATTATAAAGGATTATTTTTGTGATACGCATATCAAATATTTGGAATTCCTAGCCTCATATATTGATTTAGTACCTACATTTAATGACTATACAATAAGAATATGTCCAGTTATATTGTTCTTTATATGAAATAAAAGATACGTTTGTCCACTTGAGATAACTGTCATTTAATCTGTGATCAGAATTGTGACATTATTTAGAATATTATTAGAATTTAGACATAATATATAGATTATTTCATTGTGATTATTTAGAATATATAATCTATGACTATTGGTATTTGGATCTTATGATTAGGTAGATGTGCTGTTAGGACATGTTTAGATGTAGATTCAGCTTGATTCCATCAAGTATCAGCATCAGACATGCACACTGGTGTGCTGAGGCAGGAATGGTAGTTGTCATGCACCGGCTCTTCGGACATACGTAGAGGTGTAAGCAAGACACCGATATGTTATATTAATTATGTGTTTGATTGCAGCATTTGATATTTACACAAGTGGCAATATTTATTATTGAATATACTATGATGCTATTAATAAGGAACACCTACTGTACGCTGACGCCATCCTTGGATTCATCAGAGAAGGTGTCACCTGTGAGTCACTGCATGTAACTGCAGTGTAATCACTTATATGTCTGCAGAGTGCCTGTGTACAACTAGTAGTCATATGTGGTGATCATTGTCTGGCAGAATTATTTGGTCCTTAGGTAGTAGCATTATTGGTTCTTGTCATTGTAGAATTTTCTTTAGCAACAACAATATGTATAGTATATTTGCTCCATGTGTAGGTGTAATATTTGGTAACTGTATGAATGTTATTTATAAGGTATTATACTGTTATACATAGGTGAGTGCTTTTGAAAAAGCAAATGTGTCAATGCAGATTTTCAATATACAGGCAGTACCTGGGTTACAAGTGGGATAGGAACTGTAGGTTTGTTCTTAAGTTGAAATTGTATGTAAGTCAGAACAGGTAAATTTATCAAATGTAACTCCATCAATTTTTTTTTTCAGTGCAGGGAACAGTTTTTTCATTTGTTTTGCTGTCTCTGTCCTTGTTTAGAAGAATTCACCTTACTTTCTGCATCTCATGTGCTGCTGTGGCATGCTGGCACTTGGTTATTATGGGGCGTGACTCACTGTGAGATATCAGCAGCCCAGCCATTCTCCATAAGTCTCCTTTTTTAACTAGGAGATGGATGTAAGTCAGAACGTTGTAAGTCGGGGACTGCCTGTACAGTGCACTGCTGAGGTGATGCACAGTATCTATGTGGAATACGTGTAAAATTGGTGATACATGCTGCAGTTCACAATGTGGCGTGAAAAATACTGTGTGAACCCAGCCCTCCTGAGCCAAATTCAACACAGAGGGCCCATGCCCCGGATGTTTTAGGGGATGAGCAATGGCCATCTATCCTCAAAACAGCACAGTTACCCACCAAAATGCTAGCTTCCCCAAAACAGCACATCAAGTCTTTCCTGTGAGCAATCATATCTTTTGCAAAAGCTCCCAGCTTACAAAATTAGTAACAAGCACAATAAACAACAGTAACACCAGTCCCTCCCCAAAATACATATCATACTACTTAGTTACCTAATCCCCATTAACAACATGTTAACCAATCCATCCACACCAAAGAAGAACTCCTACTCTACAATTATAAATAAAAAAAATCAGGTTTACTAAACTATTTTGTCTCCTATGGTAGTACAACACTTTTAGTGGTCGCAGCCCTAAATAAAGACTGAAACGGTAAATGGTTATCTTTAGTCAAAATTATGCAAACAAAACAGTATTTTAACTTGTAGCAGCTTTTCATATGATTATAATCGGGGTTTTCTTCACACCTTACCTCCCTTGCTCCCCACACACACACTACTTCAACCCCAAAACAGCATATAACTCACCCTCGCCAAAAGGTTAGCAACTAAATGATCCTGAGAAAATTTTGTTCCTCTTATATCACTGTCTCTTACAAATAGCTTCCCTTTTTCAAACACATATCTTAAGGACACAAAATACATATACCCCATCTGGCTTGAGGGCAGCAAGATAGCAGCAGCAATAGAAAGTCTCAGGGTCTTGTAGAATCCGAAGGTCAGATTTGGAATTAGAATTAAAATATAAGATACGGTTAGACCAAATATGGGGTTTTATAGAACAAGAATAGTTTGACAAATGCACAGTACTTGAATGGGTTGCCGTTAATAATGAATAAAAGAGAGCTTACCAGGTCGCCCACTTCTGTGCATCAAACGCTCCAGGGGATTCGTTCCGCTTAACTTTCAGGTTCTTGTCACAACACTCAGAAGAGGCTTGTGCTCCATAGTGAGTGAATGCAGGTTGAGCCTGTCCTATGTTTTTGAAGAACAACCTAGAAAAGAAGAGCTACTAATACGTAGTAACTGGGGGACTGAGAGGTAAGTATCACTTTTTTCCCCATTTTTCCCCACTCTGGCCCCATTTTATAATCACTTTTTTAATCCCTTAAGGACCCTGGATGTATAAGAAGATACTAGGGTCGCTAAGGGGCTTTGCGGCGGGATCGCTCCGTGACCCCGTCATACAGTTGCCGGGTGTTAGCGACTGATTGCAGCTAACACCCGGCGGTTACAGCACCGTTCTTCACGGCGATTGGAGTCCCCGCAGCGTAACTGCTGGGATATGATGCCTGGATATGGCAGCGGGAAGCCTTGTGAAGGCCTCCATCGCTGTCACGTTCCCGTTTGCCCCACTTCCGGCCTCAGGCAGGAAGTGAGGAAACCGCCATCTTGGTACAGCCTAATGCATTGTCTATGCAATGCATTAGGCTGTATTAACAATCCCGCCTTCTAGTGGTGAAGCACTCTAGGGGGACTCAATGTTAAGGTAAAAAAAATAAATAAATAAATTTTTAAAATACAAAAAAATTATTAAAAGTTAAAAACACCCCCCTTTCCCCATTTTTAAAAATAAAAAAAATAAAATAATAAAAAAAGTTACACATATTTGGTATTGCCGCGTCCAAAAAAGTCAGATCTATAAAAATATAACATCACTTATCCCATACGCTGAAAACTGGAGAAGAAAAAAATTACAAATGGCAAAATTTAGTTTTTTGGTCATTTTACGTCGCACAAAAATTGGAATAAAAATTATAAAAGTTGCATGCATTCCAAACGGCTAGCAATAAAAAGTATGCTCCAGCCCGCAAAAAATGCACCCTCACTGACGTCCGTAGATGTTAGTACAAAAAAGTTATAGAGAATGTTTGGAATTTTTTAACGGTACCAAAACATAACGGAGACCCTACATGTTTGGTATTGGCAGATGCATATCAACCTGTAGAATATAGAGAACACATTATATTTACCAAAGATTGCATGCCGTAAAAGCAAAAAACCCGCAAACATTGCGAAAGTAAATTTTTTTCACAATTTGTCCCACTTTCAATTTTTTGGCGGTTTCCGAGTATATTCTATAGTGCAGTGAAAACCATTAGAAAGTACATCTTTTCCCGCAAAATAAAAGCCCTCATAGGTATATGTAGGTGGAAAAATAAAAAAGTTATGGCTCTTGGAAGGCGAAGAGGGAAAAACAACCGTGTCAACAACAAAAAATTGCAAGGTCCTTAAAGGGACAAAGTAGACAACCCCTTTTTAATCTCACTGAGACATTTTATCTCTTTGCGTGCCTAGTAGAATATAAGTAATAATACAACCTGGGCAAATGCCAGTTTTCAGAGGACCGTGGTGAACTTGGCATTGGCATAACTACCAGAGGAAGCAGCTGTTTTGGGGCCCATTTTCACTCCAATATAGGTACAATAAATGATGATCATAAATGAAAGTGAAAAGTTAATTCCAGCCTCACTCTATGGGCCACATGTATGAAAACTGTCTAGGTCTAAAACTTACTTTGTTGCCTATAGCAACCAATCAGAGTGCCCCTTAATTTTTCCAGAGCACTATTTGAAATGAAGGAGGCACTAGACAGACCTCAACAGTTTTCATACATGTGGCCCTAAGTTCTATTATGGCAGCCACTGTGTTCTGATATGATATGTTCATTATACCTGTATGTGACTTCATATTCCTATACTATGATGTCACACAGTCTTTACTCCTACCTTTAAAAGGCAATATGCCTTCTGCTTCCTTTTGGGAATAAAAGAACTACAGTAATGCTTTGCAAAAGCAAATAAATTATTATAGAGGACCTTTAGTCAGGTCCTCTTTAAAGCCTAATTATACCATCTCATTAAGCGAAATCCAAGAATATTGAAATGAAATGACTAATGATGAATAATGAAATGAATTGACCGTAGATTCACCTTCTAAATGTGCCATTACATTGTGCATTCAAAATATGATGATGTTTCAGCCTCTCTCAAGCGCTTGCTGTTGTTCCTATCCTTTTTGTCGTTAATTCCACCTTAGTAATTTTACCTGTTTACTGGATTTCATGAAAACAAAATCTCTTTAACCTTTGAGCATGGTTCTTATGTTAATATTGCCCTGTATACAACCACTTGTATAGACTCTTACATAATTAGATTATTAAAATAAATTGGCATGCCTGCATTGGTTATGTGGGTAAGCATATTAATAGGTGAAAAACACATTATTGTCAACGCTCTTACATTTTTCAGCACGCAAAACAAAATGAGTGCGTTTTGATCGGTTACACCCAGAGGCAATTCTTACACACATGTGGAAAAGTAATGAATTTCTTCCTTCAAACAGTAATAGTAGTAGATCTGAACAATAAACAAACTGAACTTGCAATAAATAAGGGGCCTATTCACTCTACATTTGGTATGTAGGTTCAGCATATGCACGAGGAAGAACTCCCAGCACATGTGCTGAACAAGTTCCTACCGTAGACCCCTTTAGGTATCACATTTGTCTAAACAGTATCTTTTTGGCATTTGTCAGATAGGAAAGTGCAACTGCGCATATTTTAATAAGGCCGACATGACCATGCAGGTTCAGGCCTCAGCACAGCCCTCCATCTATAAGGTATGGGAGAGACTGCACTTTTGGCCATGATTGTCTCTGTTTGCTACAGGTTTTGGCACTGTCTGAACATTGTCTGAATCTGTCTGGGCTGGGATTGACAGCTCAGCCACTCCCATCTGGATCTTTGCTAGCCCTAGGGCAGGGTTGCAGATCATTTTGCCTAATTGGTGAGTGACAGCTGCCTTCTCCACTGGCCTTATTTGCCTGTTTGTCTGTGTTCTGTGTGGTTGGGAAGTCAGAGGGCCGGTACTATCATGTCTTGGAACTAGACTCTGACACCTGTAAAGAAGACCACATTTCCCCTTGTCCAGTGCTTGTGATAGACTTGTTCTTGAGCTAGCTTTCTCTCTCTGGATAGCACGCTCGGATTTCCTGACCTTGTGCCCACCTTTTTGACTTCTGTTTATTGCCTGCTGCTTCTGTACCTTTTCTGCTCTCTCTGGTTGTAACCCATTTTTGCCTGACCCTTTTACATTGTGTATGTCTGTGTTTGTATGAAATCAGAGTAGAGACTGCCGCCCAGTAGTCGCCAACCGCTTAAGATTGAGTCGGCAAGCAAGCAGGGATAGCCTCTGGGGGACTTAGCGCTAAGGCACACTATCTGTCTGTCCCTATCTATTTATCTTCTCTGGGGGTCCTTTGCAATGACAGCCTATGGAGGATATCACAGTAAAAAAAGAAATTATTAATTTTATTCTGGTGCAGCAAGGTGCAGATAAACTCCATGTGAGGTAAAAGAAGTCATCCATGGAATAAAGCTACATTTTTAAAGACGATTGCTGAGTGCCATGGATAATTGCTTCTACCTCACATGCAGAATGGAGAATTCATGCTGCTCCATGTCATAGAGTTGCAAGTGTCTGGGCTCAAATTTACGTGCATATGTCAGGAAATTTTTCTGATGTTTGAGCCATTGTGACCAGACCAATTTACTCAGCTTTAGACCATACATGCTTTCTTTCTGAAACAGGATACCATAGAAAACTACTTTATTCTGTCTCACAAAGTACAGCATGTACAGGAAAAAACTGAGTAAAGGTAGTCACAAATTGACTGTGTCTAGTCTGTTATAACTTACAGATATACGGTGGCTGCGCCTCAGTATATGGCTGAGGACCTTCCAGTAAATACTCAAATGTATATGGCTAAGAGAGGGTAGCTTCATAGTGTAAAGCTAATCTTAACTTTTGATCATGCTATCTGATGCATTGCTTCGATACATTACATTGCAATGCCAAATACAGTTAGTTCCATATATATTTGGACACTGTCATAAATTTTGTTTTTTGCACCAGTTTGCTGAAACATATTCATGCTATATTAATTTCAGGGTATCCACATTAAAATTGGATCAAGGGTTTAGGAGTTTCAGCTCCTAAACATATACCACCCTGTTTTTAAAGAGACCAAAAGTAATTGCACAAATTAAGTAATTGTAAATAAAATATTAATTTCTAATACTTGGTTGAAAACCCTTTGTTGGCACTGACTGCCTGAAGACTTGTATTCATGAACATCACCAGATGCTGTGTTTGCTCCTTTGTATTGCTCTTCCAGGCCTTTACTGCAGTGGTTTTCAGTTGCTGTTTGTTTGTGGGCTTTTCTGTCTGAAATTTAGTTTTTAACAAGTGAAATTTATTCTCAATTGGGTTGAGATCAGGTGACTGATTTGGCCATTGAAGAATATTCCACTTCTTTGCTTTAATAAACTCATGGGTTGCTTTGACTTTATGTTTAGAGTCATTGTCCATCTATATTATGAAATGCCAACCAATCAGTTTGGCTGCATTTGGCTGCATTTAAGCACACAATATGTCTCTGAATACCTTAGAATTCATCTGACCGCTTCTGTCCTTTGTCACATCATCAATAAACACTTGTGACCCAGTGCCACAGGCAATCATGCATACCCAAGCCATCACACTGTCTGTGCCATGTGTTACAGATGATGTGGTATGCTTTGGATTATGAGCTGTACCACGCCTTCACTATATTTTTTTCTTTCCATCATTCTGGTAGAGGTTGATCTTGGTTTCATCTGTTCAAATAATGTTTTTCTAGTCCAATCTAGTCTTTTTACTCTTGAGACTTATGAGTGGTTTGCACCATGCAGTGAATCCTCTGTATTTACGTTTATGCAATCGTCTCTTTATGGTAAATTTGGATATTGATACGTCTATATTCTGGAGACTATTCAGAGACATACTGGGTGCTCAAATCCAGCCAAATGTAGCCAAACAGATTTGTGAGCATTTCATAATACATATGGACAATGACCCAAAACATAAAGCCAAAGCAACCCAGGAGCTTATTATAGCAAAGAAGTAGAATATTCTTGAATGGCCAAGTAAGTCACCTGATCTCAACTCACCTGATCTCAATGCTGGCCGAGCATTAAAAAGGAGGAAACACAGTGTCTGGCGATATCCATGAGTTCAAGACATCAGACAGTCATTGCCAACAAAGGGTTTTCAATCAAGAATTAGAAATTAACATTTTATTTACAATTATTTAATTTGACCAATTACATTTGGTCCCTTTAAAACCAGGATGGCACGTGTTTAGGAGTTGAAGCTCCTAAACCCTTGATCCAATTTTAATGTGGATACCCTGAAATGGAAGCTGAAAGTCTGGACTTTATGTCCATTATATAACTGTAACTTTTACACGTTTCAGTAAACAGGTACAAAAAACAAAATTTGCGTCAGTGTCCAAATATACTGTAGATCTAACTGTATGTGTCCTTTTTTACCTTTTTTTTTATGCATAAGTATTTTTAATTGGAACTACATTGACACACATTTCTGTCTTCCTTCCTCAGAAACTGCTACGAAAAACCCTATGATTTCTGCTTACATAGGGGGGAAAGGTAATTTCTACATGGAACGAGATCTAAACCTGGGCTAAACTGGGAATATAATGTACTTACCACAGATTTTTTGCCTGCTAGTTTTAGTCATCATCACAAACTATGGTGGAGCATTTTCCCCTCCGTTTACTCTTATAGGTCATAGGCTTGTTTAGGTTGTGGTCTACAGGACACTAGACCTATGCTGAGAAAGCTTGGGGCCAGATGCAGGTAGTGTGATGATGGTACTGCATTGCCCAGCTTGCAGTGGACCACTTAAAGGAGTTGTCTCATTAATAGCTTTCAGCCTCTGTCTGTGAATGGGAGTTGAATTGAGGGGCGTGCTAGCTTCTCTGCCTCTTCCCCCCTCCCTCTTCACCCTCCCTCTTCCCCCCCTCCTCTCAGCACACAGGCAGCTATCCGGGATTGCTGCTAGAGTTAACCCTGTGTGTGCCTGCCTAGAGAGGGTCTATGACTGCTAATAGCAGTAACATGGCTTACATATCTCCAATCTGATTAGCTTACATATCTCCACATCCCCAGCAACAACAAACAAACCCTCTCAGAACAGAGGCAGGAAAGCTGCAAAGTGTTACTCAGGATGTGTCCCTAGTACAGCATGAACTGTTCACAATCTGTATAGTATTATTATAGTTACAGCTCCACAGACATCATGATTATAGTAACAAACGGGTCACTGCTGTCACATCTATTGATCAGCCTCATCTCTGCTCAATCTGTGTAGAGAGCAGAGGAAGCAGGCACACACAGGGTTAATCCAGGCAGTATGGACATAGAAGCCAGAGTCCTCCCTCCTCCTCCCTACACTACAGAAGCATTCTGTGCGGGAGGGGCTCTCTGCTCCGACCTGTCTTCAAAGGTGATGAGTCATTCAGACTGACAGCCAGTAAGATAAGGATCAACAGGTCGGCTGCTATAGAAATTTGAGAAGCTGAGGCACTCCTATGAACAGGGCTAGCTCAAAATCAGTAGGACATTTGTAATGAACATATATTGCAAAGCTGCTTGTTTTTTAAAGATCTTTTAATTAAAACCCAATCATTGTAGCGAGACAACCCCTTTAAGTCCTCAGTGTATCGGGTCCTTCATATTCCACAGACCTAATCCATCTGTTGGCCTATAAGAGATTCCCACAAATAAGAGGTGTCACAGGAAGGACAGGAAGAATGAATTAGGTGAGCAAAGTTTTTTTTTATTAACAAGGAACCCAAAAAGTACACAATTACTGCGTAAGAAGGCAATTACTGCAAGGGTGTATTTTTATCAAATTGGGACAAAATTATTTAATGGTTTAATGATCTTCTCCCCTTATACAAACAGATATCATGGGGTTTTTCGTAGCAGCTTCTGAGGAAGGAAGAGCGAAACGCGTGTCAAGGTAAAAATGCTTATCATGCAAAAGAAAAATAGGTAAATAAAGGACATGTTTGACATTGCTGCGTGTGTAGCAATTACAACCCATTTACCTGGCCAAGGTTGAGACCTCTAGGCTAAGTATGAGACACGTATTAATAAATATGCCGCTTTCTATCTGGTCTGCTTAATGTGTTCCTTTAAATAAACTATTTTCAGGGCTCAAATAATGCTACCATATTTATAGCACTACTCTTATAAAAGGTATATTATACCACTATATTACTATGGCTGAATAGTGTTACCCCACTGTGCCTAAATTATACCATCCTATTTGCATCAGATAGCATGGTCATAAGTTAAAGCGGTTTTGCCACGATGTAATGTTGATGTGGGATCCTCCAAAATGGGTATCTAATCACTTTTTTAAATATATGTGATTACAAAAAGTGAAGCCTCTGAGAGTTACAGCATTGCTCAGCCCCCCTTAGTTTCCTGACAGTTTACATTAGACACGAGCAGGACACTGATAGGAGCTGATCTGGCTGCGCTTGCGTGTTTGCACTTTGCAAGGGGCTGGGGAGAAAGTGCAGTGTATGAGGCTATGTCTTCTGTATAGAGAATCCACTGGTTGTAATGTAATTATTTGAGTAAACATTGCAGACTCTCCCTGCCTTCTCGCTCTCTGCTCACCCCTCCTCTCTCTCCCCGTGACTCAGCATGCTTTGTTTATCTTCTCTCCTGAGCAGATAAAAGGTAAGGAACTCACTTTGTGGCAAAACCCCTTTAAGATTAGCTTCCCACTATAAATCTACAGCCATATACAGTACATCTAAATATCTGCTAACAGGTCTTCAGACATATACCAACATATACTGGGCATTATTATTGAAAGGAAGTGCAAAGGAGGCAAAAAAAGGATATGGTCTGCTTTAATTTGTGGGTCTTATCTGAAGTTTGTATTAGTTTATGGGTCTAGTGTCTGTGTTCTGTCATTTTGGGATTCATTTTGTGGCCTAATATGTTGCCTGAATTATTTTTGGGTCTGCTCTAAGTTCTGTATTTATTTAGGGGTTTCATCCTGGGTCTGAGTTAACTATGGAGTCTGGTGTAAGGTCTCACTTAAAGGGGATTTATCGTTTGAGCTGCTCGTGCTGTTCTGCGAATTTTCTCAGATTGAGTTTGAAATCCAGGGGCGTGTTCTTCCTCTCAGCAGGCGTGTCTCACCTCCCACGAGGCGTGTCTCCCCTCACTGAAGAACTGTGACATCATCATTTTGTTTGAAGCAGGGGATGCAGAGGGTTGTCTGGATATAACAGCTCTGTAGCCTCCTGCATGCTTATGTCTGCAGCCTTGAGGCTCCACAAGCTGCAGCAAGCACCTATTATATCTATTATATCTCTTAGTTTACACACTGAAAGCCAGCAGCTTTAACTTCTGTTCTAGTGGTATTCAACCAAATTGTACTGACAACAGGCAGAGACCTTTACTCAACTACAAGGACAAATGTCAGCTTCAAGTAAAGATCTCTGCTTGCTGTCAGTGATATGAGTGAAAACAGTGGGGGGAGAAGCAAATCAGCTTTGAGAGAAGAACCTGCTCAGCCTGTAACTGACTTGGGCTGATGGTGTAACGGTAGAGTGTTGGTTTTACAACGAAGGGGTTTGGAGTGCTAGTGCCTCATAGGGTATATTTTTTTCCTCCCCCTAAATTCTACACATATGTAGAGAGACCTAAAATATATATGTCAATCTCTATAATGATATATATACACATACATAGCTCCCCTATGTCATGTCTCATCCCCGAGAGTATATGCATTGTATCACATATGTTGGAAGTGCTTTGTGTGACTGTGAGGATGGGACACTATATAGGGGAGCTTTCTGTGTGTGTGTATATATATAAAATTATAGATGTCTACATATATATTTTCATATCTTTACATATGTGTACAATTTATAAAAGAAAAAAAAAAAAAAAGGATGGGACTTGAACTCCCAACTTCTGTTTTGCCAAGCTGATCACCTATGCACTGCACTACACAAGCAGCTCATACAGATGCAGTGTTGAATCCTTATGTTATACACTACAGATGATGACGTCATAAGGAGGCGGGGCTTGCATTCTATCTGAGGAACAGAACAACCTCTTTTCAAAGTAGCAGATTAAGGACTGAACCGGTGAGGAGGTGAATCAACCTCTTGGCAAAAGCCCTTTAAACAGGCAGTAATTGCCCAGATCCTTCCCCCTAGAGCTGAGATGTACATAGAGCCAGCAGACTCTGGTTTCACTATCGATTTTAACAGCTCAGAGGGGAGTAAACAAAGAGTGTGCAGGCAGCCAATCACAGCGCAGGGGGCATGGCCATGATGTTTCCTGTCTAGGGGCATATCCCAACAGGCTGAATGAAATGTCAGCCAGCCAATCACAGTGCAGGGGGCGTGTCTAGGGCACAGGAATCGACCCGGGGGCGTTCTGACCAGCAACAGCAGAAATAGAAGACAGATTTACAGCGAAGCTGATATCTGCTAAACCAAGTGACAGAGGTAATGCAACCCAATTACAAAAGTGCTTATTTTTACTGTCCCCATAATCTGAGACATGATCTTTGTAACGATAAAACCCCTTTAAAGTTGATATCTAGTCTAAGGTTTGTATTTGCAAAGAGGAAAGTAGCCCAACAAGATTAAGAACTGCTGTCTTTGACACTGTGAACCCCTGTCTTTTCTTCTTAGGCTTCACATCTTTTTAGAAGAAAAGGAGGATGGAGCTTGGCTAACAAAATCAACAGAAAGGGTCTCGGAATCTACCAGGCAAACTTTGCACATGAGCTGATGAGGCTTGTGTGTCATGGCTGCTCTCTAGTCCCAGTCTGGCCCAGTTGCCAGTAGAAGAGTACTGGTCTATACTTGTCTCTTTTTGCATTCACTCCTTGCTTTGGCTAAAATGCATGAATTTGAAAAGGAGCTGTTGACTGCAACTAGAGGCACCAGCATGCCCAATCTACAGCATCCGGGAACTGTTGTCTGACTTAGTCAGCAGGATGTGATAGCATTACAACCGGCAACCTCGATTGGCATTTGTAGTCCTTCAGAGCTTTGACAGCCACATTTTTTTCCAGCCCACCTTAGCACCACTAGACTATAATATTAAATTCTGTTTTACAAGACTGTCAAACACTTGAGTAAGACACAGGCTTTAAAGTGGATTGCAGTACCCAGGAGAGTCTGCAGGTATGCAGAAGGACTTGCTAAACTGTTTGCTCAGCCTAATTGCTTATTGTTTAAGAAAAATAAACGTTTTACACCCTTGCTGCTAGAAAACATGAGGCATACTGGCATCTGCAAAGAAGCGGCCTACATCGTGCTGGCGTGCAGCTAGTGCCCTCAAGAAAAAAAAAGAGAAGACGAGCCTGGTGGATACATTGAGAAATAAAGCATCTTGGTTTACACAGAGCTTCATGTATAATGGTCACATCTGTGTATTCTGCTTGGAAGGTTTCTCCAGCCCTTGAGTGCTGCTGGCGTCAGCGGGTTACAGAGATCCCCTTGATGAGATCGTGCCCCTGCTCCCCACAGGAGCTCAGTCACAGACCATACTTCAGAGCTGCATTTGAATCTCAGCCCAGAGCTGCATCTAAACAGTAGTCGTCAATCCTCGCTTTCATTAAGGCTGCCCGTGTTTCACTATGGCCTCCATATATTTCAAACAGACAAGCGTCCCCAGATGGGAAGAGACGTGAGGGTGGGAGGGGAGAGGTTTGGGCCCACAAACAACTGTTCTTCTGTGCAATGTATGAAAAGGGTTTTTTATAAGCACCGTGCTGTGAATATTTGGTTATTGGGCTTCCAGCACCAGCCCAAACATGCACAATGTGTACACTGACAGCTCAATACACTGCTCCTACCTGTCTTTTGTATCAGAAAGTGGGATCACACTGTCCAGATACATCACCATGAAAGTGGTCTCTCTGTTCTATATTAAGACGTAGATGTCTGAATGCAGACATTCAATAGCGGGGTCTCCAAATGAGCGACATTCTGTATCCAATCTTTGCATATGTTACCAATTAATTCCTGTACATTTTATGCAGTATAACTGTTCTGTAAATGTGATCTCTGTATCTCGAATATAGGAAATATTTTAGAATAGATACAGTGTGATGGATCTACTTTATACTAAGTTTCTCAAGTCTACTACAAACCTCACAAATCCTAAAGGAACCGTAAAGGAAAATGACTTTTACTGAGAAGAAGCATAATTATAGAATATGTTATGTCAAAATTTTAAATTTACAGATATCAATGCATAGGAAATCATTGTATCCAGCTAGCACAGTTGGTATTCACATATGACCTTTACAGTCAGGTTTGACTTGTGACATGTGGCCACCTTACACAGAATAACTAGTGATTGGATTATCTGTCAGGATTTGATGGACAATCCTCACGGCTAGCAGGAGAAGTTCCATTGTCTGTCACAGTCGTTACAGCAATAAACTAGACAGCAGTAGCTATTGTAAAAGTAGGTTCACATTTGGCAGATTTGCTGCAGATTATCCAAATGAGTTCAAAAGGGTTTTGTCATATCAGACATTTATTGGATATCAATAGGTTATACCATAACAGTCTGATAGGAGCAGGTACCACCTTTGGGATCCATTGCTATCTTGAGAAAAGGCCCCTGGGCATCTCTGTGCAGGACAGAGGGTTGGCCATGGATGCAAGCCACTCTCCATTTTGTTCTATCCAAGTATAACTGAACAAGTGTGTATGTGAGAACTTGTAACTTCCACTGAAATGGATAAAGAGTTCTGCACATGTGCGGCTAAACTGTTCTGCATAGAGAACTTCAGCTGATACGGTCCAAGGGATGAGACCTGCACCTATCAGACATTCATGATGCACCAGAATACAGTAGCAGAAAAGGGGAGAAGAGTTTAACAAATTTTGTCTATGTGCTGTGGAAATTTGTCATGTGGAGATTGACCTGCAGACTTCAAAATCAGCCATCATCACAGCATCAATTTATATCATGTAAATTAAAATCCTTACCTAAACCCAGTTGTTTGAGATTGTGCTACAGATTACTTGTGGGTCTACAGCAAAATACACAAGTACAGTTAAAAACCCTACCATAGTCACCCCCCTAGCACTCCCATGGCAATGTGATTCTGGCTCCCAAGTATTCATTGCAGAGCCCACCTGCAGTGATGACATCACATCCTGTGTAACCACTGAGATGTGACATCATTGCTGGAGATCAGGTGTATGCAGAACAGTTGGGGACCAGGGATGTGTTGCTATTGGAGCCCCGGGGGATATACAGTAAGTGTCATGGGCTTTTTTATTTTTTTTAAAGTGAATCTGTAGGATTTGTTTCAAATTTCTGTTATACATTTCCTGCAGAAACATGTGAATGTACAGTTACATTTACTGGTCGTGTCAATGAAAATTATCGTGCAAGAAGAAGGGCACTGTGTTTGAGATAGTTGATGGATCTTGGAGGCGCTTTGATGGCCTGCCCTGAAAGAACTAGAATGCTGGGGGGATAGTTATGGGAAATAGACAGCAGCTGTACAGTCACCTACGTAGCCCCAATCATACAGACCAGTTAAAATCATGCTTACCCTCTTAACTCCTCAAAATGCCTACACTCCTCACCATGCGTACCCTCTTCACTGCTCACTATGCTTACCGCCCTCACTCCAAACCATGCCTATTCTCCTCGCTCTTCACCACGTTTACCCTCCTCACTCCCCACCAAGCTTACCCTCCTCACTCCTCATCACATTTAGCCTACTGACTCCCCACCCAGCCTATCCTCCTCACTCCCCACCGTGCCTAGCCTCCTCAATCCTCACGACGGGAACCCTCATCACTCCCCACCATACTTATGCTCCCCACTTCTACCAACTTACCTCTTTAGCCCCACTCCTCACCATGCTTACCCTTTCTCAATTTTCCCCCACCCACCATGCTTAGTCTCCTCACCATGCTATGCTCCTCACTCCCCACCATACTTACCCTTCTCACTCCTCACCATGCGTACCCTCTTCACTGCTCACTGTGCTTACCGTCCTCACTCCACACCATGCCTATCCTCCTCGCTTCTCACCATGCTTACCCTCCTCACTCCCCACCCTGCTTACATTCCTCACTCCCCACCATGCCTAACCTCCTCACTCCTCACCACATTTACCCAACTCTCTCCCACCATGCCTATCCTCCTCATTCCTCACTACGGTAACCCTCCTCACTCCCCACCATGCTTATGCTCTCCACTTCTCACCATACTTACCCTTTCTCACTTCCTCACATGCTTGCTTCCCACCTTACTCCTCATCCACCATACTTACCCTTCTCACTCCCACCATGCTTACCCTCTTACTTCTCACCTGCTTACCTTCTCACTCCACTCCATCCCTTCCCTTCGCTTCTCACCATGCTTCCCCTTTCTCCTCACTGCCCCCCTCGCTTCTACACCATCAGTCTCCTCACCATGCCTATCCTCCTCACTCCCACCACATTTACCGCCCAAACTCTCCCACCATGCTTACCTCTTCATCCTCACCATGTTACCCTCACTCACACCATGCTTATCTTCACTCCTCACCATACTTACCTCCTCACCATGCTTCCTCCTCATGCTTACCCTCCTACTTCTAACCATGTTACCCTCCTCACTCCCCACCATGCTTACCCTCCTATCTTATTGTCACACCATGCTTACCTCTTCATCGCTTCCTCCATGCTTACCCCCCTTCTCACCTCTTACTTCTCACTCCCCACCATGTTCCACTTCTCACCATGCTAAGCCTCCTCACTCTCCCACCTTCCTTACCATTCTATACTTCTCACCATGGTACTTCCACTCTTCACTCTTCACTTCTTACCCTCCTAACCATGCTTACCCTCTTCACTCCTCACCATGCTTACCCTCCTCACCATGCTTACCCTCCTCACTCCCCACCATGCTTACCCTCCTCACTCCTCACCATGCTTACCCTCCTCATCATGCTTATTGTCCTCACCATGCTTTTCCTCTTCATCGCGCTTACCCTCCTGACTCCTCACCCCACCTACCCTCCTCACTCCTCACCACACCTACCCTTCTCACTTCTCACCAAGCTAACCCTCCTCACTTCTCACCATGCCTACCCTCCTCACCATTCTTAAACTACTCACCATGGTTACACTTCTCACCATGCTTACCCTTTTGACTTCTCACCATGTTTACCCTTCTTACAGTTGTAACGACAGCACGGACTGGTCATTTAAATAAATGGTAGTCGGATTACACAAGGAGTTTAACTTGGAATCCTACACAGAATCTGCATCTTATTCCTTGTTAAACTGTTCTGCATAGAGAACTTCAGCTGATAGGGTCCAAGGGATGAGACCTGCACCTATCAGACATTCATGATGCACCAGAATACAGTAGCAGAAAGGGGAGAAGAGTTTAACAAATTTTGTCTATGTGCTGTGGAAATTTGTCATGTGGAGATTGACCTGCAGACTTCAAAATCAGCCATCATCACAGCATCAATTTATATCATGTAAATTAAAATCCTTACCTAAACCCAGTTGTTTGAGATTGTGCTACAGATTACTTGTGGGTCTACAGCAAAATACACAAGTACAGTTAAAAACCCAACAATAGTCACCCCCCTAGCACTCCCATGGCAATGTGATTCTGGCTCCCAAGTATTCATTGCAGAGCCCACCTGCAGTGATGACATCACATCCTGTGTAACCACTGAGATGTGACATCATTGCTGGAGATCAGGTGTATGCAGAACAGTTGGGGACCAGGGATGTGGTGCTATTGGAGCCCCGGGGGATATACAGTATGTGTACTGGGCTTTTTATTTTTTTTAAAGTGAATCTGTAGGATTTGTTTCAAATTTCCTGTTATACATTTCCCTGCAGAAACATGTGAATGTAGCAGTTACATTTACTGGTCGTGTCAATGAAAACTTATCGTGCAAGATGAAGGGCACTGTGTTTGAGATAGTTGATGGATCTTGGAGGCGCTTTGATGGCCTGCCCTGAAAGAACTAGAATGCTGGGGGGATAGTTATGGGAAATAGACAGCAGCTGTACAGTCGCCTACGTAGCCCCAATCATACAGACCAGTTAAAATCATGCTTACCCTCTTAACTCCTCAAAATGCCTACACTCCTCACCATGCGTACCCTCTTCACTGCTCATTATGCTTACCGCCCTTACTCCAAACCATGCCTATCCTCCTCGCTCTTCACCACGTTTACCCTCCTCACTCCCCACCATGCTTACCCTCCTCACTCCTCACCACATTTAGCCTACTCACTCCCCACCATGCCTATCCTCCTCACTCCCCACCGTGCCTATCCTCCTCATTCCTCACTACGGTAACCCTCCTCACTCCCCACCATGCTTATGCTCCCCACTTCTCACCACACTTACCCTCCTCACTTCTCACCTTGCTTAGCCTCCTTACTTCTCACCATGCTTACCCTTCTCACTCCCCACCATGCTTACCCTTCTCACTCCCCACCATGCTTAGTCTCCTCACCATGCTATGCTCCTCACTCCCCACCATACTTACCCTTCTCACTCCTCACCATGCATACCCTCTTCACTGCTCACTGTGCTTACCATCCACACCATGCCTATCCTCCTCGCTTCTCACCATGCTTAACCTCCTCACTCCCCACCCTGCTTACATTCCTCACTCCCCACCATGCCTACCCTCCTCACCACATTTACCCAACTCTCTCCCACCATGCCTATCCTACTCACTTCCCACCATGCCTATCCTCCTCATTCCTCACTACGGTAACCCTCATCACTCCCCACCATGCTTATGCTCTCCACTTCTCACCATACTTACCCTCATCACTTCTCACGTTGCTTACCCACCTTACTTCTAACCATGTTACCCTTCTCACTCCCCATCATGCTTACCCTCCTTACTTCTCACCATGCTTACCCTTCTCACTCCCCTCCATGCTTACCCCTTCACTTCTCACCATGCTTACCCTTCTCACTCCCCACCATGCTTACCCACCTCGCTTCTCACCATTCTTAGTCTCCTCACCATGCTATGCTCCTCACTCCCCACCTTGCTTACCCTTCTCACTCCTCACCATGCTTACCCTCTTCACTCCTCACCATGCTTACCCTCCTCACCATGCTTACCCTCCTCACCATGCTTACTCTCCTCACCATGCTTACCCTCCTCACCATGCTTACCCTCCTCACTCCTCACCATGCTTACCCTCCTCATCATGCTTATCGTCCTCACCATGCTGTTCCTCTTCATCGCGCTTACCTTCCTGACTTCTCACCCCACCTACCCTCCTCACTCCTCACCACACCTACCCTTCTCACTTCTCACCAAGCTAACCATCCTCACTTCTCACCATGCTTACCATCCTCACCATTCTTAAACTTCTCACCATGGTTACACTTCTCACCATGCTTACCCTTTTCACTTCTCACCATGTTTACCCTTCTTACAGTTGTAACTACAGCACGGACTGGTCATTTAAATAAATGGTAGTCGGATTACACAAGGAGTTTAACTTGGAATCCTACACAGAATCTGCATCTTATTCCTTGTTAAAATCACTCTTGTGAACTCATCCTATTGGTACTGGTGTTCCCCCACATGTCACTGCTGCTCAGTTTCTTTCTGCTCACTTCCATTCAAGGATGGACATGACTGTGAGTGTTGTTCTCTTTGCCCATATCAGCAGGGTCGCCATAAGGGCAGTATTAGAAGTACTACTGTCAGAGACCCCGATCAAATTTGAAAAGAGGCCAACTCTTTTATATGGTCCAAGATATTAGCTGGTAATGGATGGGGGAACACCAATGCTTTGGCTGCACAAGGACCTGAAATCACACTTGATAGCTCTGCTTACCAGATGAACAGAGTGACTGCACCCCCTGCACAATAGTATAGACAGCCCTGCTTTTAGGTTAAATGCATAATGGCTGTGCATTACATATAGCAATATGGCATGTAATACAGAATCCATTGTGTAACATACTGCAATGTGTTTTGTTTCATATTATCTTTTGTTATCAAATAGAATATGTTACAATACATTTTATGCAGAGTCCATCTATGTACATAGACTGGGATGCATACCATATTACAAGGACAGGTCCATGTTCTTACGAACCACAATAACACAAAAAATATTGTGTTATTTTTTTAATAGTGATAAAAAAATACAGAGTACGCATAGTTCTGTATGTAACCATGCTGTGTTGTTTTATAAAGATGGCCCTGTGGGGTCGGGGTTATTGCAGTGGCGCTCTTCTTGACTGAAGTAGACTTATAACTAACTGAGAGGTATAACATTAACATGAAAGCAGGAGGGGGCGATTAAGACAAAAAAGGAGGACTTAATGAACTGAACACTATTGGTGAAATAATACTGGATGCTAGAGACGAACGGAGGGTTATTAGATTTCTACGGACAGGGAAACAAAGAACAGCGCATCAAATAGCAGGCTATCCCAGCTTTTGACCATATAATTCCATACTTAATATATGGGGTGGGGGTGAACAAAAGGTGGCCCAATATAGTATTAAGAATATACTCACAACTCTGAGTATATATGTATTGAACAAAAACTGCTGCATAACATGATCTGCCATTCATTCTTTATCATGATGAACAAGTATCTATTTCTATGAAACCATTACTGCCACAAGCCTCTCTTACCTAATACGGAATACATTCATAGCAAAATAGCTACAGACATGAATATTACAGTTACGCTAATGCTTATACAATGTACATACATTGAAACAATTCAGCTGTTTTTTATATAACGTTTTATATTACAATCTACAGTAGATATGTTTGTATGGCTTAACTTCCTTATGCAAAAATAGTCACTGCAAAGAGATACAAGAATGGCTATATTTCTGTACACTGTGGTTGCTGTTCTGATTTCTTATTTACTACAATACACTCAATTTGCATTGGAAATCCTTTAACACTGTTTTGATTTGCTGAGTGGTGAATGAGAGACTAACTAAAATATTCTAGCAGAACTAGCCTCTATGCGCATACGATGCTACATGTATCCACTATGACTTTCCTTTTGGACTGAAGCCTTATAGCTATCTACCATTCCCTTTATAAGGACCCAGATCATGTTCTGTAGAAGAACAAAAGAGTGCTAACAGAAATGTATCTCCTGATCATTCATATCTAATGGATCATTCTGGTTAAACACGTTAAATCAAAACATTTTATTTTGAATTTTTTTCATCTTTCGTTCATTGCATTATTTAGTTTTCTAAGGAAAAAAATTCAATATCTGGGACTCATTATGAAATCAAAGTTAAAGACTATATAATGTGTATTTAAAGTAAACCTATGGTGCTTTTATCTAGTTCTGCATTGTTTTACTATGATTATTCCAAGCTGCCAGCACTACATGGTACAACCTCTCCACTTAACTGCTGCTCTAGATCAGGAATAAGATTAAAATGTTATAGTAGAAAGATTCTGTGGGAGTAATGGAACCTATGCTCCATGTGCCAGCGTTGCTGCATTTTATTCTTAATTTCACCCTGATGCAAGCCCAACAAACTGCCAGCTTCAAACTTTATAGACCAGCATGGATTGCTATCCATACTCTAGGAGTGAAATACTAGCTTTCTGGCGCCATCTAGTGTGCACTGAATCATGCTTGAATATTATATTACCTTTTAACCCCTTCATACCATAAAAATGTACAATGTACAAATAATTCATATCTAATATACAAATTTGGCATTTTTTAGTGGAAAGGTATAACCATGACTAATCAAGAAAATAGGAAAATATTTGTTCATGTTAAATTCTTTGTTAATGTTTGTTGCTGATACTCTGACAAAAGCCAAGGTAGCAGATCAGACTGGGGTGCTTAGGGCCCACAGGTGGAGTTGATTTAAGGGGTCCACTGATTGACTTGTTTTGGGGGCCCACTAGTGTAGTTTATTTTGGGGGACCACCATATAGCTACTGTACGTGACTGTACATGCCCCCTATACGCTGGCTCTTGCTTTTTGCCAATCTTTCTCTTCTTTTATGCCTATCCGGAAGACGCATAAGCAGTTAAAAACCAATTCCAGGTGTACCATGCTCAGGTGTGCCAGTCCAAGCCTAGTTCCATCTGTATTACAGGAAAGAATAGATGTACATATGGATGGATATTATAATAAAGAATTAGACATTCTGTGAAGTATATTTTCTGATTTGTAGTTAATAAAATATAAAAATAAAAACCTTTACAGGAATAAGATATCCATTAACGCTCTGGTCATGTATCCTACAGTGGAGGTCTAGATAGAGGTCTGTAGCATCTATGCCAGTTCCTTATTCCAAGCGGATGAGCAGATTAGTTTTGATGTTGTAGAATGGTGGTCAATATCACTGCCTTATTTTTTCTTTATCTCCTATTCTATGAATGTTTTTTTGCTGGCATTTTCAAGCTTTGCTTTGTCCTCCCAGTGTCTGATACTGCCTGCACACTATACTTCTATTATATACTACACTTCACATACAAGGAGTTGTTCAATATATCCTGCTCAGATAACAATGGAACTTTTTTGTAATAGCACGGGTTTAAGAAAATTTTGTTTTAAAAACCTTAAAACCAGATATCATCATTGTCAGTAATAAACACTATACCATAAGATTTTGCAGGAGCCAGTCTAAAAATTGTCATAGACTGTCATTAGGAGGGTGAATTTCAAAAAAATTTGGTTCCCCGGGGGATTCCCAAAATTTTCCCCCGACAAAATTTGTTTCGGTCCAAAATTTACTTCGGACAAATCGCGTTAAAAAACAGCTTTTCCAGGTCCACAGAGCTGCGGGTGCTGCAGAACTTGTGCCATGTTTAAAAATATCAGAGGGGCTTTTTTTGGTCTTCTTACAATGCTGTGTTTTGTTGCACCGATGTGCACCGCCTTAGAATCGCTTCACTATAAAATTCCCGGGGGCCTTTACGGGGGAAAAAATGATGAAAAAGTCTTTGGAAAGCGCCACGGGAAAAAAAACAAGCTGGGGGCTAAGTCCTACCATAGCGTCAAAGAACACAGTAGTGGTTAGGGAGCCAGCACAGGTTTTCGCACAGTAAGGGGACGTAAAGCAGGGTCACTCCAGAGACCGGGTTTTTAAAATTTTGTCACAAAATATGACGAACCTGTATGTTAAACGCTGTACTGAAGAGGCCCCCCCCCCCCCCAAAATGAGGGGGAAAAGGGTGTGGGCAGTAACTTTGCGGTGAGTCTCTGATCATTTTGCCCTCCTTTCACCCGTCTGTGTCCCCCTTTAATCATCAATAATCCAAAAAGTATTGCTAAAGCCAAAAACAAACAGGGTTGACCAAAACAGGTGACCATAAATGGGATTTTTGCAGTTTTTGTTTTTCTGATCCACCCCTGCTTTTGGCACAAAACCCCCTGTCCCCCCATTCCTTCAAAAGGGTTGAAAAAAAGGGGGGAAAACCAAACTAGTGGAAACTTTAAGAGGGGTGGGGGTGGAAACAGCATTAGGAACCCACAGGATGGGGGACAGGGGTCACGGGAAAACAGAAGGTGGGCCCCCACAGAGGGGCAAAATGACAAATTTGGAGGTGGCAGGACATCGGGCTCAAAAAGTGGCACAAGACACAGTTTGTAGTTTTCCTATCAAACAGAAGCATGAGGTCAGAAAAGGGCACAATGAAAAAAAAAATTCTGGAGGGGCCCCAACAAGTAGGCACAGATGGACAATGACATAGTGTTTTGGTCAGGCAGCAGCCACGATCAGCATGAGGGGTCAACAGTGGAAAAATGACATTCGGAGATGGCCAAAAACAAAAGTAGGCCAGAGTGGCACAATTGAAAAAATTTTGAGGTCACGGCAGCACCCAAACAGCAGCAATAGGTCAGAAGTGGCACAATGAATTCTGGAGATGGCAAAAACAGGGTGGGGCACAGAGTGGCCAATGAAAAGGTGTGAGGCAGGGCGCAGCCACAGCGAGCATGGGGTCAGACAGTGGCACAATGCATTTTGGAGGTGGCAAAAACGGGATGGGCCACGGGAGTGGCACATGAAAGAGTTGTAGGTCACGGCACACCAAAGCGCACATGAGGTCGAGAGTGGCACAATGACAAGTGTGGAAGGGGGGTGGCAAACCATCCCTGGGGGTAGGGCAAAAGGAGAAATGTAAAAATTGGGGCAACAGGGGGGTGGCGGCACAAAATAGTGGCTGAAGCAGGTACTTTGAACCCAGACAAATTTTCTAAAAATTTTTGGGTGAGCGTCAGGGCTGATTAATCTGAGTTAAGGGCTTTGGGTGTGTGGAAATCCGCCCACCCACGCCGGTTTCCCTTTGGGAAAAAAGGGCATCTTTCCCCTATTTCCCAATGGACAAGCGGGTTCCCTTGGGGAAAACTGTGGCCCCGCCGACTGAACCCGCTCTGACCCACACTACTGCGGGCAGGACAGCTTCCCCATGCAAAACTTCTCCACGCAATTTCCGGGCCACACACCCAGTTTGGCTCCCCAGTATTCCAGGGATCTTTAACTGGGGTGAAGTGCGTCCCAAGAAGGCCACCACCTGGGGTTTGGGGGCTGCCCCCGGGTCCTGGCTGGCAACCCCCTCCTCCTAGCGGGTGAAGGAAGCTCCCAGCGATTCCGGGGACTTAGTTGCTGCTGTTTGGAGCGGTACTTTCCTCCCCTCCCACCTTCCCACACGCCGTGGAGTAGTAAGTGAGCGCTGGGAACCCCCAGTCGACCTGTCAAGGGGGACGATCCCGCACATAGGCTAAAATGACTACGGGGATTTCTCTATGGTTTGAGTTTGTCTCATTCAGCAGGGGAAAACGGCCCCCCATTTGGACCGGGTGGAGGGTCCAATATTTTGGGAGACCCAAGAATTTACCCCTCGCCGATGCGACTATTCGGTTTAAATACCAATCCATGCTGCAGGCCATTGCACAAGTGACTCCGAGGGATCCCTGCCCCCATTTCCACTGTATACCCACGGTGCTTGGGGGGCATCGCCCCCGTCTTCCCCACCCATCTACCCCCTCCAACTGCTCCTGCTCCTCCTCTCCTGTACCTGGTTAGAAATCCATCATTTCACAGACAAAGCTTTGCCATTTTTCCCCCTTTTTAGTCCCCCCCCCGGATATGTGGCCGCGAGATGTAGTCTACAGTTCCAGTCCCCTGCCCAGACAGATTTTTCGATCTGTTCCAGGACATGAAACAGTGGAAAGCGTTATTCTTCCCCTAATTCCCGGCGACTGACAAATAAAAGTGGCCTCCTAAATGGCCCAGCAACGGCAGGTGTCACGCATGAGCTGCCATGCTGACATCAAAGTTACACAGGAGATACTCCTGTCCCCCCTGGATCATCAAAAAATCGTTAATGGGCCTTTCTCGTTATACAGTCGGTCCAACAGTCGGCTGGAAATTTAAAATGGTGGAAAATCGCATACCGGGGGTTTGGGGGAGGCCGTTTTCCCCCCCTGCAATCCCAGGGGGTGTTCCGGGGTTTGTAGGGAAAGGATGAAGTGCATCCCGGCCATTTTCAGAATCTCTGAAGATCGGGGAAGACATCGGAACCTTTTCACAACCAGATTGAACACGTGCGCCATGCAGGGTGCATGGACCCCCCTCCTCGGTGCAGCGCGGACACCATGTTTCCCCCCATTTCCGTCACCTTGGTTTTATGGCGCGGAAAGCCACACATGATTTCTTTTGCATATCGGACGTTCCTCCCCTGTGTGACTTCGCTCGCCGGGCAAGCCGGTGTGAACTGCGGACACCGCTGTGCCCTACACATTTGGGATGTGGAGCAACATTGTGGAGGTGAGATGGTGGGGGTGGGGAAGGAGGAGGGGGGGGAGGTTGGGGGCAGGGGCAGCAGTTTGACAACTGGAGGGGAAAGCGGCATCTCCTGTCAAAGATTTTTGGGGTGGTGGGGAGGAAGCACATTACCCCTGGGCCGTAAAGGAATTACTACCCTGACCGAGTTTTCAGCTTACAGTCCCCGTGCCCCTGCACCCCGGAAAAAACCCATAAGCTCAAGGACTTCCCATCTTTTGTTTACTTTTTTGTGAAGGCTGGTACTGCCCTTTTTTTTTGGGAAAAAAAAATTATGCTTGGAATTCCCCCTCGCCGCAAAGGCCCTTTTAAATTTTTGAAGGTGCAGGTCCACCTTTGGAAAGGAGGGACTGCAGTACCAACAAATTGGAAAGGAGCACTTCGGCTTTTGCCCTTAATGGGTTTGGCGCTCTGTTGTCTCTTTTTCAATCGCCTCTTAACGACGCTGGCGCCAAAGATAGTGAGGGAAAAGGAGCTCTTGCGGGGGAGTGGGAAAAAGAAACGCTTCCTTCCGAAGGTGGTGGAGCCCAAAACTGGGTGCAAGGCATGGTGCCCCTGGGCCATCTGAGCCACATTTTCTCCAGGCCACCGGATGGGGAGGGCTGCATGGTTGACGCAGGGCCGTGTGCCAACATTAGCTCCCGGCCATGCTTCATTCCTGCCCACAGATTCACATTCCCCATATTGGCTCCCCCGGGTGTTTTAGCAAAAGAACCACACCACCAAGTAGCTGAAATTTCCGCCAACGCCCCCACTGAGTGATACTACCGGCCGTTTTCCCCCCGGGGCCCCCCTTTTGGCCCGCACTTTTCTTGCCCTGCGAAGCGGGGTTTTCTACCCCGTGACCACTTGTTCCCAACCTCCACTGCTGCTCCCCCTGCTGACTCACGGCCACAACCCCTTGCTGGCTGCGCCGTCCTGAGGCGAAAGTCACCCCTCTTCTCCTGACATGATGAAGCCCTTGCTCACCCAATCCAAGGCAGTCGGTCCACATCGATTATTGTTTATCTTCACTGCTGCCCTGCTCCCGGTCGGTATGCATGGCTGCCCCCTCACAACATGATTTCCCATCCACCTCCCACTTACTTTTCCGCCTACGCAAGAAACGGGGAAATTGCCCATTCTTTGCTGCCAATACTTCTGACTTCCCCCCTCAAATTTTTCATCCCCGCTGTATAGTGGCGCTGAGCCCAGGCCAAAATAGTAGATCTCTGGTTTAGGGAACCAAAGGGACAGAGGTGGGTTTTAGGCCAGGTGAGGGGCCGCTGACCCGCCCCGGGGCCCTTTTCCCAATAAGGGGTTTGTCTGACATTCCCACCGCCCCTTTTGGGTGGGGTTGTCAGATTTCACTGGAGGAAGTGTTACCAGTCAACCAATCAAAAACCCTTGGGTTGTGGTCAACACACGGCCGCCTAGATGAACCGGCAGTTCTGGGGCCCCCACCCTGGACCCCCCGCGCGATGTCCCCCCTGTGCGCGACCCGTTCCTCTCCAGGAATTTTTGTGCCCTGCCCCTCGCATGTGAAGAGCCCGCCACCCTCTCTGTCTGGGCATTTTCTGTTTGGTTTTAATTTAAAGTACCCGACTCTGTTTTTTAAAGAAAATTCCCGGGATATGTTTAAAAAACACACCTTTTATTTGACTCCAAATGAAAACCCAAATAACAAGGGTTGGGTTTCCCCCTTTGGGTTTAAAATTTCGCTCCCCAAATGGGGAAAGGGAAAAATTTACTTGTATGTTCCCCTTTAAAAAAATCCCGTGTAATTTTTTTGAAAAGAAAAGCGCAACAGGGGTTTAATTTTCCTTTCGGATATCGAATATGCCAGCCCAAAATCCCTTTTTTTCGTAAACTTTTGGCTTTAAAAAACAGCAATTTTTTTTTACCAAATTTGATCCCAACAAACAGGGTTTAAACCCCTTTAATTTAAACCCTTGGATCTAAATTGGCCCCAAAAAGAAAAAAGAGCAAGGCCAAACGAAATTTAAACCAGCCCAAAGTAGCAATGTTAAAATGACGTGTATTGTTTACTAACTTCCCAAAAAGGGGAGATAAAACGAAAATTAAAAATTAAGCCTTTCGGATTCTTTAAAATTGCCCCCAAAAGGAAAAAAGGGTCCAAAAATTACTCAGGGGTTTTGCGTTTTCTTAAAATTGACGGTTTTTTACGACCCCCCAACAAACAGAAAAACTTCTTAATTAACCCCTTTGGGTCTAAATTGCGCAAAAAAAAATGAAAGGGGCCCAAAAATTCCAGTTTGGGAGCGTTTAAAAGGGATTTTCGACCTCACCCCCGGGTTTTTCCCCCGGGACCCACCCAAAAACAGCAGAAAAATACTTAATTAACCTTTGGGGAAAGGGTTTTAAAGCACCGGGGAAAAAATTTTTTCTTTTGGGCCCTTGAAAAAAAACCTTTATTTTTAATGACTACCAAAAGAAAAAAAATCTTTTTTTAAATTTTTGGGTCTAAATTGTGTAAAAAAAATTAGTACCAAAAATTACCAGCCCTTTGTAGCATGTTAAAAAAATGGGGTTTTTTTAAGCCAAAAACAGCAGAAAAAAACTAAAAATTAAAACCCTTTTTAAAATTTATTTTTTGCTACAGGCAAAAAATTTTTTTTTTGGGTTTATAAAAATTGGGCGGGGTATTTTACTGAAATTTCAACAGCAGAAAAACGCCCTTTATTAACCCTTTGGGTCTAAATTACGCAAAAGAAAAGAGGTGCAAAAAATTACCAAACTTTTGTAGCGTTTAAAACGACGTGTAATTTTACTGAACCCCAACAGCGGGAAAAAAAGCTTAAAATTTAACCCCTTTGGGTCTAAATTCGCCAAAAAAAAATGGGGGTGCCAAAAAAATTCCCGCTTTTTAGCGTTTTAAAACGTGTGTTTTTTAAACCCACCCAAACAGCAAAAAATATTTAATTAACCCCTGGATTTTAAATTGCCCCAAAAGAAAAGAGGGGCCAAAAATTAAACCCGCTTTTTAGCCCTGTTAAAACGATGTGTATTTTACTGAAAACCCCCAACAGCAAAAAAAAATTTATTAACCTTCCCCAAATGATTTATGCTTTCAGGAAAAAGGTCTTCTTTGGGGTTGAAAAAAAACAAAATTTTTTTTACTGATTTCAAAAGCAGAAAAACACTTTTAAAATTTTAACCCTTGGGTCAAATTTTGCAAAAAAATGAGGGGGCCAAAATTTTTGGGGGTATTTGGGGTTTTAAAAAACGCTGTTTTCCTTTAAAATGAATACAACAGAAAAAACAGCTTAGATCACCCTTGGAAAAATTTCAATTTCTCAAGAACTGAGAGATAGCTTTAAAATTATATGCAGCTGAATTGCCCACAGTGGACTTAAATTCCCAATACCCCACAAAATCAAAATTAGAACGAAGAGAAGTAGTCTGGAAACCCCTTGGGGGGAAAACCCCCCCCAAAAACGCTGTATAAAAGGTCTTTCTTTTTTGTGAAGATCTCTAATACGGAGCTCAGCAGCTACAACATGGAAAAGAAAAGAGGGAGGGGGTTTTGAGTTGCCCGGTTTCCGTTGACTTATATGTGCTGTTTTCACAGAATCCCGCCGGTCTCTGATGGGCTTCTCTCTGCACATGTCATTTAGGCACTCCTTTCTTCCTCCCAACTTCTTTGCCACTTGTAACGCATGTGCTCGCCCCATTTTATCAATTAAAAAACACTCTTTGCCCCGCGAATTACCCCGCTTCGACTTCGTCAAATTGAAGTTTTTTCTAAATTCTAAACAATTTCCACTTCGTTAAATCGATTTTGCCCATCTCTAGCTGTCATACATATTGCAAGGCAATTTTTTGGTCTTTCCGTAAGGTATTTATTTTTTTGCAGGTTGATAGGAAATGGCTTGCATATGTAGTTTGCTATATCTGTATTCTCTGTTTAAAAGTTGAGGTTCTTTCTGCACTTTACAATTGAATATTATATTATGCTTACATTTATTTGCACTGATTTGCTTTTATTTGCATTTATATTGAAAAGTTTGTAATTTTTATTATGGCATAAAAAGAATCTTATGGCATAAAAAGACGTGATTTTTAGTAGCATTTTTAAGTGGAGAGTTCCCTTTCTTCAGTTGGTATATTTAATTAGTCAAAGGGTTGTCCAGTGGAAAATTCATTTAAAATGAGGTCAGGATGGGGAAAAAGAAAATTATCTCCCAATATCCCAGGATCCGCTCCTCTTCCCTTCCAGATTCTTGTTTCAAAATACAGGAGAGCCTCGTGCTACATTGTAAGTGAATGGAAGAGGAGTCTATCCCTGTGAGCTTTGGAGCGGCAGTGGCGAAACTCTGGTAAGTAATTATAATTTCTTGATTTTCTTTTTCTCAGCAGCCTGGCCCATTTCAAATGATTTTTCTTCCTTTAGCTAGGAATAATTATCTGTGGCATAGTGGCATACTACACTATACATCCATCACGGGAAGTAGGGAACATGTTGTGGTCCACAGCCATGAAGAGCCATTGTCAGAGGAGGGCACTAGCTTAAGTTTTGCACCAGGGCAGACAAGCCTTTAGCTTTGCCTCTGGTTAAAGGGGTTGCCCAGGTAAAACATGAAAGAAAATTGCAGGTAAAAAAAAAAAAACATCCTTACCTTTTCACTCTCCTCAGTTCCAGCATTATTGATGCTCTTGCCAGATCTTCTGCTAGCTTCCAGCAGCCATCAATTGCTCTGTTCCTATAGATTACACACAGCAGGGAATGACACTACCATGGACGGAGAGCAGCTTTCAGCTAATCAGACAAGAGAGAGGAGAGAGATTGCAATCAAGAGAAACTTGTGTGCATTCAGGAGGGGTAAAATCTCTCAACAAAGCAAAATAAAAAAGCAATGTATTTGATAATAGTCTTCATTTACTTTTCCCTACATGTTTGAGGGTAATTATGGTAGTGAGGAAACACCTTTAAAGGGAACCTGTCACATAGATTATGCCCCCCTTGCTGAGGGCTGCACAAGCTAGTGTAAGACCTGCTGTTCCCAGCGCTGTGTCCCTTATTCTGTAAGATGCTGTAGTTTTTGAGCATTTACCCCTAAAATCTTATTCATGAGCAGGTGTTAGCCCTGCCCACCAAAGGCTAGGCCCGCCCACTGACAGTTATTCACATGTTTCTACCTATTCAAAGTAATAAGTTTATCAGTTGAGGTGGGCGAGGCTAACCTCCGATTGGCTAGTTTTGAAAAAAACTGACTCGTTGAAGGACTCTTCGAATGACTCTTCTGGCTGAAAACTGCAGATTTGAGCATTAAATACACAAAAACTACAGCATCTTACAGAATAAGGGGCACAGCGCTGGAAACAGCATGCCTGACACTACCTTGTTCTGTCCTCAGCAAGGGGGGGCATAATCTATGTGACAGGTTCTCTTTAAGTTAATGGACGAGAAAATTAATGCACAGAAAATGTTACTTTTTATGAACCCCATACTGCTGAAAACATTCAGTAAAAATATTTCATGAATATCAACCCTCTATATTAACTTTTCTTTGGTTAAAAAGCTGCACGTTTGTCTCTGGCTTTTATGTGACATTATAATACAACTATAGTTGGGGTCATAGTATTGCAGTGTGAAAGGATCATACTGTTACTAAGGCAACATAAAATCCAGCACTGTTGTCCTCATTCTAACTGTAGTATTGAGCCATTACCTTTATAAAATAGTTATAACAGTAATTATATGACAGTTGATGAAGACAGACACAAAAGGCATAAAAAAGGTCTTTAAAGCACTTAAAGCTAAATCGTTTTTGTGTGTTACAACCCCATCTCATTGTGCTAAAAAATGTTTCCAAAAGCTTTGAAAAAGTAAGGCATCATTTACATATATATAATACATCTTCCACTGTTGGGATTTTTGGCATGTATTAACCTAAGTTCTGAAAACTTCTATTACAATAAGCATCATGATACACTTTATCACACAAATAAAACCCAATGTTTGTAGCTTTACTCAATGACAGTTACACAGATGGAAAGCAGTTATAAAAGATAGGTACATTTAACGTTCTAAGTCTCTCCAGGTCTCCATCTGTCAAGAGGAGTCTGGGTCTCTCCAGAGGAGCTTGACTCTGCAAAATCGCCAGTGTATCTAATACTTATTTTTCCCCACTGTATAAATCTGTTAATCTATCATCTATCTATCTATTTATCAATTAATCAATTTTGGTGGATGCAAAATGAGCAAAAAAAAACCCACAATTTCGGTATTTGTAAGATTTCTTTCTCTGCAGTGTACAGCGTACAGGATAAATGATGTTATATTTTAATAGATCAGACTTTTACAGACACAGTGATACTGATTATGTGTATCTTTTTTATTTCTTTCTATTTGTAAAATGGCAAAAGAGGAGTGATTTGAACTTTTAATATTTACTATTTATTTTTATACTTTAAAACATTTTGTAACATTGAGTCCCTCTAGGGTACTTGACCACTAGGGTGCACAATTGTTGATGCACCCTTTTGCATTGTAAAACTAATGCAGAAGGGTGTTTAAAGATGGTAGTTTTATTATACTAATAGAAAGCTAAAAATGGTGGTGATGGAAGCCTTCATAAGGCTTCCAGTCCTCATGTTAACGTATCGGCACATATCGGGGGTTCTGAGTGCAGTAAACAATGGTGCATGACACCATTTCTCATTCATTTAGAGGCTGCAACTGTAGTTGCCACAGCATCTAAAGGGTTAAACAGCAGGGACCTGAGTAATTCCACTACATAGAACCTTACCAGCATCATGACTTTTGGATATGGGATGAACCCCCGCTCTAACTAGTACCCAGTTCAAACCCAAGAAGAAATGGCCACAAACACATTCTCCTTTGGTGAAAATGGCCACAGCTTTACTTCCAAAACCATATAAGTACACCAAACACGGACGGAGTCCAGGTGGAAGTGCTAGACAATTGTGTGATATTCCCACTGTCCTGACATGCATACCCGGCCAGAAACAGCTATAAGGGGAGGCACGCGCTGGCTTGCCATTCAAGCAGAGCCAGTACACTTTAGGGGCACCAATGCCCCTACAGAGATCTCACTCCTGCTGAACCCACCGTGCCCGCCCCTGGATGCATTAACCATTATACCATCCTTAAGGCTGGCCACTTCCAAAGCTCAGCCGTCACTTCCCACATGAGATTTAACATGCCTATTAGTTAAAAACTCCTCCATAACTTGACCCTTCAACTTCCACCTGACTCCTGACCCCGCACAGGGAGAGGCCTTTGACACCTTAAAAGGGCTCGACCCCCCACCAAAACTGCCCTAATCTTTCAAAGTACACCCATATGACCACTAGCTATTTGTATCTGCCCTGGAAAGTACCTTAGAAAAGTCACCTGTCCATGGCCAAAAAAACAAATCCAGGAACAAATCGAAGGGTAAGGAAAGCTGTATACCCCACTCAACAATCGGCTGCTGATCCCATAGCTCAAGGATCCAACAGCTGCAATGAGCCAGCGGTACTTTAACCCTATTAAGGGAGCCCTAAAGGACCTAACAATACAGAGAATCATAACATGGGGCGCATGTATGTGAATCTCGAAACACAATCCGCAAATGACTGATTATCAAGCTATCAATTATATTTACCCCACTAAGTTACAAAACTCTAAAACTACCCTGACTCGTCAGTATTACTACACTTTTCATCATACCAATGTCCCCAGGAATCTTCCCACAATAGAACAAGGGATATTTCTGACTCAGAAACATACACTCATCACAACCCCAGAACCAATATGTGTCCCGCGATATTAAAGCACAATACTATGCAACTTAAGCCATGACGTACTTACAACAAAATATCAATGCACAAAGTATCCAAAAGAACTACCCAGTCTAAGCAATGAACTGTAACTATGTAAACTATGTGATATCACCGTTAGCATAGGCTATTAGCTTGTATGACAGATAGAGCCCTACAATGAAACCAACCCAGGTCTGTTCATTCATAAGAGAGTAAAGAGAAAGTATTGCACAACATTGTCCCCAAACTTCCTAAGGCATTGGTCCAGTCATTCTAGTGTAACCTCATATCCTTCAACGCCTAGCCGCGCAAGATTGGACTCAGGGCACCCAGATTCCTCTCCTGCCCTTGGCCTGTATCACCAGACCCAATGAACTCCATTGAAGATAACTAACCGTTGCTATGGGGAAGCAATCCCCAAGTAACCAGCGTCGTCCCACTGTGGTACACATTTGTTGCTGTTTACTCTCTTGACGTCCATAATCTCAGAATGACATAGCCCAGTCAGGGTGCCATTCTGTGCCTGGAAATAGATTGCCTTGCTAGATGTAGGCCAGCACTATCTTGATGCTACCCGTTCTTCTGAACGGTTACAGAACTGCATAGCCGATACAAGTCTCCATGCGATAGTTGATAGCCGTGTCCTAGTGAAAACCATGAGAGGAGCATGAGCATACACCACAATAATAGACAACCTCTTACCTGTCAGCCAAAATGGGTCCTTGAAGCTACACATCACTTTAATTTTTTCCAGCGGCAGACGCCAACATACCAATTTATTGATTTAATCATTTTATTTATGTTTTTTTTTTTTTTTTTTTAATACAAGTATGGGACATTTGAGGTATATACTGTAAGGGGAAAGTTATATCATGATGAGTTTACCAAACGTAGGGAGGGTGGAGAGACATAACTGCGATGTTTCTTCCTCCAAATCACGGGACCCTACCCCGATGATCACCTCTACACATCAGGAAGCCATATCTAAAATGATCATTGTCATTGGCCAAATTGTAAGCAACCTCAAGGAACCATAATTCACATATGTATTTTGACAGATTTAATTTAAAGCATAGGAACATGTTAAAACAAACCACATAGCAAATATCTATATAAAACTGTGCCATATCTCACTAATAAGTAAACTGCCGATCAGTAGTATAAGCAGAGCCCCGTGACTCTATCTTTGATGATTGCAACTAGAATAATGGCAAAATTAAATAAGAGCCATGTAATTCATCCTGTTCTACGTCACCCTAAAAGGGAAGGAGGTCCTTGAAGATAAAAATCTGGCGACATATCAGTACTCTGGACCAATTACCCCCAGCTGGCTCCGAGGCACCGTAAACCCCAATTATGGCACTAAGCGACCTGGCGACCAAACCCCTAAGGGTCGCAAAAACACCATTACCCCCGGCCATACTCCACTGGCTCGGAGGCCCCAAAAGCCAGTCTTGCTGGCTCCACCATTTTTGCTCTCCAGGGATACCAGCCTGGAAGAGCCCACCTCGCCAGATCGCGTCAAACAAACCACACTCGTGGTGCTAAGAGACCTGGCGACCAAATCCCCGAAGGGAAAAAACACCATTACCCCCAGCCGCACTCCACTGGCTTCAGGGCCCAAAAAGCCAGCCTTGCTGACTCAACCATTTTTGCTCCCAGGGATACCAGCCTGAAAGAGCCCACCTTCGCCAGAATCTCTTCAAAAACAGTCAACCCTTGAGGGAATCATACCCGGGCGACTACCTCACCAATATATATAATATATATAATATATATTTTTTTTTTTTCCCCTTTTTTGGGAACTGGAAACCGTTTCCAGCTCTTGGAGCCTTACCCTAGTCGCCAGATCCTTCAAGGACCCCCTAAGAACCTTAGTACAACAGGATTAGTATGCCAAACTGAAGGGGAAGGAGGTCTTTGAAGCTAAAAAGATCTGTTGATTTATAGCAATGCTCTGAACACCTTATCCCCAGCCGATTTCACCAACGGCTCAGAGGCACCAGAAACCACCATCGTGGCAATGTTAACCAGCCGCTCGCTGGGACACCACCCTGCACGAGCCTCCCCATAAGCGCCAGACCACACCAAAACTGGGGGGGGACCATCACCATGAACACCAAAGTTAACTACCAACTCCAAAGACCCCCTACTATCCTAATTACAGCAGGGTTAGTATGCAAACTGAAGGGGAAAGGAGGTCCTTGAAGCTACAGAGATCTGGCGCCTTATATAAATCAATAATCAGTACAACCTTACCACTCTAGCCACTTTCACAGGACCCGAGGAACCATAACCACAATTGCCAGTATGCAGGAGCCATGCTGCCCGTTTTTATTGCTGTCCTGGTGCTCTCTGCTGTAACTTTGGGTCTCTCCTTGAGGCTGCCAGGGCCCAGCCCAACGCCGCCCGTGGAGGCATCCGGCCCAGGCATTGGGACCTTGCCGTTTTCCAAGCCCCATGACTTTCACCGATGCTCTCCTGCATGTCTGGCGCTACTCCCTGACCTGCAAATTTGCGCGCGCGCGTCTGGCTCCGCCGGGGACCTTACCCTGCATGAGCCTAACCATAGACGCCAGAGACCACTGTGATGAATCCCCAAATATTTATCCACCAATTCAATGACCCCCCTATCAACCATCTTCAGCAGGGTTAATATATGGTAGCACAAAATAGACTATATTCAGCATGGCCCCACAAAATAGGTATCCATAGTGAATAAGAGGGATCAGGTAAAAGACCAAACTCCACGTAGAGAAAGGGGAGCTGAATACCATGTACATAGCAGGGTCAGAATACAGCCCTGAGGTAAAAGGTTTATATAACCGATCACTAAACCATAATACTAAGAAGGGGAAATAATGCCCTGTACATAGCAGGGTCAGTAACCAGTCCCATTTATGAGTTCATTTGCTGTGGTATCACCAACCACAACACTAAGCAGGAGTATACAGCACTGTGAGAGCCTGGGCTCAGTATACATCCCTGTGATAGCCTGGGCTCAGTATACATCCCTGTGATAGCCTGGGCTCAGTATACATCCCTGTGATAGCCTGGGCTCAGTATACATCCCTGTGATAGCCTGGGCTCAGTATACATTCCTGTGATAGCCTGGGCTCAGTATACATTCCTGTGATAGCCTGGGCTCAGTATACATTCCTGTGATGGCCTGGGCTCAGTATACATACCTGTGAGGGCCTGGGCCAGTTTTCAGCACGTGACGGCCCGGGCACAGTATACAGCACTGTGACGGCCCGGGCTCAGTATACAGCACTGTGATAGCCTGGGCTCAGTATACAGCACTGTGATGGCCTGGGCTCAGTATACAGCACTGTGATAGCCTGGGCTCAGTATACAGCACTGTGATGGCCTGGGCTCAGTATACAGCACTGTGATGGCCTGGGCTCAGTATACAGCACTGTGATGGCCTGGGCTCAGTATACAGCACTGTGATTGCCTGGGCTCAGTATACAGCACTGTGACAGCCTGGGCTCAGTATACAGCACTGTGATGGCCTGGCTCAGTTCAGAAACTGTGAGGCGGCTCAGTATACAGCACTGTGAGGCCCCGGGCCAGTATACAGCACTGTGGGCCCGGGCTCATTACAGCACGTGGCCGGGCTCAGTATCAGCACTTTTGAGGGTGAAAAATTCGTTTCCGCCTCATTAAAGAGGGGATAGCCTGCCCCAGAATAGTTACATCCAGCACAGGGTCAGCATCCACACTGACAGGATTCTCCTATACATCACTGCAGCCTTCTCACTGAAACCTCCTGTCTGTGAACTCTCTCCTCCCCTCAGGCTGCCCTTCTCTCAGCAGCTTTTCACAACACATGTTATCTCCCAGCTCCACCATAGAGAGCTCAGAAAAACTGAATGCACAGATACCTGTTTACAAACAGCAGCCCACAGCCCAGCCTGCAGTGTGAGGGGGAGGGAGCAGATACATCCCTCATGTGCTACATGAATTCCTATGTAATAATCCCATATACAATACAGCATGTTATACTATACTACTGTATCTTGTATGAGGTGAGTGAAACCCCCTCCTGTGGGGATGTGAGGGGTCACTGTCCTTGACTCCCTGAGCTGCAGACACATCTTTCCTTGCTTTTTTGGTGAGAAAGGAAGCAGGAAGTGAAGGGCCGGAAGTTAAAATATCTAGCTAAACCCCACCCACCTCACAGTAAAACTCTTCCCCATCCACAACTCCTCCCTCTCATATCACAACCCCCCTGATCATAACTATAAGCTACACAGAGAGGAGCCTAATCACAAATGCAGGGGACCATAAGCTGCCCCCTCAAAACCTATCCCCTCTGCTCAAAGCTACTTACAATAAATATACTCTGCAAACACTGAAACCATCAGCTTACATACCTACAGCTATACAGCCAAAAACTCCCAGACTATACGGGAGCTCTAGGTTTCCCCCTCCCAAAGTCATGGTCCCCCTTCGCTTAGGGTTTCGGGGGGTTCTGGATGCGCTGGCTGTCACCAGTTTCTGCACTGCTGCCTGTCACCAGTTTCTGCACTGCTGCCTGTCACTAGTTTCTGCACTGCTGCCTGTCACTAGTTTCTGCACTGCTGCCTGTCCCTAGTTTCTGCACTGCTGCCTGTCACTAGTTTCTGCACTGCTGCCTGTCACCAGTTTCTGCAAATGCTGCCTGTCACTAGTTTCTGCACTGCTGCCTGTCCCTAGTTTCTGCACTGCTGCCTGTCACTAGTTTCTGCACTGCTGCCTGTCACCAGTTTCTGCACTGCTGCCTGTCACCAGTTTCTGCACTGCTGCCTGTCACTAGTTTCTGCACTGCTGCCTGTCACCAGTTTCTGCACTGCTGCCTGTCACCAGTTTCTGCACTGCTGCCTGTCTCTGGTTTCTGGACGTGCTGCCTGTCACAACTATGCCCTGGATTCAAGCCACTAAATAGCAGACAGAAAGGACTACTGCGCGCAGTCTCCTGCAGATACTGCTACACAGCAGGTATGTGTGGCCCCGCGGCAGCGTCTCCCTGGCGCGGGTGGGCGTATGATCTGCCCTGTAATGGTGGCGCGCTGCTGCAGGAGAGGGTGGAGGGAGCGCGTGGTACACAATCTAATTCAGGTACCACTCGCTATTGAGGGCTATTGACGGCTTGTGAGGGCTATTGACGGCTTTTGAGGGCTATTGACGGCTTTTGAGGGCTTTTGTCACGGAGCACTTCACGGAGCACAGCACACAAGCGTTTGCTCTCAGCAAGAGCCTGCTCTCAGCCACGTAGATCTGGTCACGCCCCCAACTTTGAACGGGCAGGCGGGCCGGCGTGCGAGGGAGCAGGTGGGCAGAGGAGCAGGCGGGCCGGTCAGAGACAGTAGGCGGGCCGGATGCGGCCCGCGGGCCGCCCCTTGCCGGGGTCTGGTGTAAACCATTCAGGTGTGATCTCATCGGTATTAAACATCTAAGCTTGGCCCAAATTTTAACATATATTGAGTAAAACTATACACATAGCAATACATTTTGTGCCTGATATCTTGGCACTTCACCAGGTTACTATAGGTTATTTACCTATGTCGTCATGAAACACAATGCTAGGTATATAGTCTTACTTAATAAATAATTGTTAAAATTTGAGCCAAGCTTGGATGGTTCATACCGATGAGATAGCGTCTGGATGGTTTACACCCATTAGAGTTGGACTACAGGTACCAGCTCTATACTGTAAGCTACTGTTCTAGTATCCATGTACTCTACTACAAGTATGAGAGGAAAATGTAGTTTGAATTCACACTTATCTATTCAATTGGTTATATACTGTATGTAAAAATAAATATATTAGGGTATAATAATTGTTGCTAATTGCAAGGAGCATGCCAAGACAGCCAAGCACTGGATCTAGAGTTGCCCGGTGGCAGACATGACAGATGACAGAGCAGTGAAATCTGGAGTGTTCCCGAAGTATCCTATTCCTAAGGAGAGTAAAGAGTAGGCCCAAGTACAAGAAGTGTCGCTCAAGGACAGACACAGGGATTTTGGGGAGTCACTGCTATTGTGGGCTGTGGATGTACCAGCTCTGTTTTGAAGTGTCAAGCAGCAGGAGACTGTCTGCCAAGGTCCAAATCCAGCAGAATGAGTGGAACTAGGGATAAGAGAGAGAGAGGAAGAATTAGGGCCTGATGTAAGAAAAAGGTCGAGCAGTAAGACTGTGTTTGTTACCCATAGCAACCAATCAGAGCTCAGTTTTTTTTTTTCTAGAGCACTATATGAAATTTAAAGCTGAAAATTGGGTGCCATGGGCAACAAAGACAGTCTTACTGCTAGACCGGTTTCATACTTAATGTGTAACCAGTGAAAAGTATGGGATGTACAAGAATGAATCTGAGTAAAACCCATTGTAACCATTCAAGAGGCTTCATCAGGCCAGTTTAGCTGGTGAAACATGTTGGGGAGGTCAGGCATGATATTTTAAATTGTGATTTCTCACCTCTGCCTACAAGTGTCACTCGCTGCAGAGGGTATCACAAGGAAACCTTATATATTTTATGTCCATTAGATTAGGGATTACTGCCCAAGTAGGATGCTTGGGATCCCTTACTGGAGTTGGTAAATTACTGTATATATAAGTCTTTCCTGTTAATAGGTGGTGTTCCACCAGACTTTATAATAGAAAAGGAGTTATTCTTCGAAGTAAAAAGGGGATAAATTGAGGGGTTTAAACACGCAGGTTTTTAAATAGTGTGTATAGAGGTTAAGTGTTATACATAATAAAAGTTACGTTTTAGTGTTTTATAGATTGAGAACTGATAGAGTTGAAGCTTGCCTATGGCAAAATAGTAACTATAGTGATCAATAGTCACTCTCTGTTCTCTTGCGAGATTCCGATTTTTTGGGAGACTATTTGAGGAGTTAAACCCTAACTTATTTAATATTGATGGCATATCCTGGTTAATCAATGCAAGGAAAAAACAAATTAGCCTATATAACAATTTGCAATTTGTATAGACACTTGTACACACTGTTATCACTGCAGAAACTAAGGGCGACATGTATGGACGGGCTTTACGCCTGTTTTCTGGCGTACACTGCGCCTCCCGGCCCGAATTCCGCTGTCGGACGCAGCGTTCGCCCCTGTCGGCTGCGGTCCGCTTAAGGGCGGGCAGTGGGCGGGCAGCGGGCGGGCAGGGGCGGGGGGGGGGGCGGTGTAGGCGTTTCCGGGCGGGACGCGCCGCGCTCGTATAGTCCGAGGCATGTACCATCGCGGCTCGCCAAATCGCGGCGCTCGCAGCTCCGACAAGCAGACCAGGTTTTTTTTGGTCTAAACCCCCGGCAGAGGCGAAGTGAAGCAGGATCCAAACATGCGAGGAAGTGGATCGAAAAATCACGACAGAAGTCTCGGCGCTCCGCTCCGAACAAGCAGACTTGGTCCGAAATGCTCCGGCGGAGGCGAAGTGAAGCAAGAACGGAACATGCAAGGAAGCATACAGAAGATCGTATCAGAAATCTCGGCTCTCCGCTCCGTGCAGCAGGAGTATGAATAGGAAAAAATCGCCTTTATAAAGGCGGAAAACAGTGTCAGAAGAGAGCTGCACGAAAAAATACACATAATAAAAAAAAAATCACTTTCCAAACTTAGAACGGCGCAATATCAACAAATATGATATTGCAAATTGCCGGGAAAGACAGTAATTCAAAATCTGAAACCTATTCTCATTGGTCGGTAGAAACCGGCCAATCAGAATGGGAGCGACAGTGAACCTTAAAAGCTATGGAAATTGACAATCAAAATCCCCGGCGGATAATCAAAATACAGAAAAATGCTGAAAAGAGCTTTTGGTGAGCTACGGGTCTGGGCTAGCTCAGCAATAAATAGGAGCGACAAAGCCCTTTCTAGCCTATGGAAATGAGACCATCAGAACCGGGCGGATAATTCAAAATACAGTAAAAAGCAGAAAAGAGTTTATTGGCTGAGCTAGCGGGTCCTCGGCTAGCTCAGCCAATCAGAATAGGAGCGAAAAAGTCCCATTCTAGCTATGGAGAAGTGTAGACCAATCAGAATCTAGGCGGGATAATTCAAAATACAGTAAAAAGACAAAAAAAGAGCTTATTGGCTGAGCTAGCGGGGTCTCGGCTAGCTCAGCCAATCAGAATAGGAGCGACAAAGTCCCATTCTAGCCTATGGAGAAGGGGTAGACCAATCAAAAATCCAGGGTGGATAATTCAAAATACAGTAAAAAGACAGAAAAGAGCTTATTGGCTGAGCTAGCGGGGTCTCGGCTAGCTAGCCAATCAGAGCGCGAGCTACTTCTCCCATTATACTCTATGGAAGATGAGCGCACTCAAATCTCGGCGCTCAGCGCCGCACGGCATGAAGTATTAATCAACAAAATTATTTTTATACAGTGTAAAACATCTCAGATAAAGACCAGAACACTTCTTTAAAAATAAAGCAGTTAAAAACCCGAAACAACGCGTTCGTCGCCGAGACCGGCGCTACATAGGGAATTGCCATAGAGAGAATTGCCCGGGGAAAGACAGTAATTCAAATTTGTAAAGCTATTTCATTGGTCGGCATAAACCAGCCAATCAGAATAGGAGCGACAATGTCCCATTAGATCCTATGGAGGAGAATTGACCAATCAGAATAGGAGCGACAGTGGCCCATTCTATATCCTATGGAGAAAATGGACCAAATCATATTTAAAAGGGGGGACAGTTCAAAATACAGTAAAAAGGCAGAAACGAGCTGATTGGTTGAAGCAGGGGGGCTCGTCCAGCTTAGCCAATCAGAGCGCGAGCTGCTTTCTCATAGAGTTCTATGAGGAATCGAAATTTAAAAGAGGCGCCGTAATTTGGACCAGTGGGAGAGTGAGCGACGCTCCTATGGGTTTTCTATGCAATCTGTATAAAACTGTACATGGCTGAAATCAAATTATAACACTACAGAAGTTGTGCCCATGTGTATATAAAAGGAAAACTAATATGTGGCTAACGAAATAAAAATTTGAAATCAAGAAAATCATGCTTTTTTCTTTATTTTCGAATGCACCCTTACTATTGATCCTTGGCTAACGAAAATAAAGAAATAAACATGATTTTATGGTCTTTTTTTTTTTCGTTAGCCACATATTAGTATTCCTTTTATATACACATCGGCACAACTTCTGTAGTGTTATAATTTGATTTCAGCCATGTACAGTTTTTTTACCAGAAATTGCATTAGAAAACCCATAGAACGTCGCTCGCTTTTCCATTGGTCCAAATTACGGGCCTTTTTTTAAATTTCGATTCCCCCTAGAACTCTAAAGAGGGAAAACAGCTCGCGCTCTGATTGGGTAAGCTGGACGAGCCCCTGCTTCAACCAATCAGCTCGTTTCTGCCTTTTTTCTGTATTTTGAACTGTCCCCCGTGGATTCTGATTGGTGTAAACTTCCCCATAGGGTAGAATGGGGCTTTGTCGCTCGTATTTCTGATTGGTCTAAAATTCTCCATAGCCTAGAATGGGACTTTGTCGCTCCTATTCTGATTGGCTGAGATAGCCAAGCCCCCGTTATCTCAGCCAGTCAGCTGTTTTTAGCATTTTTACTGTCTCGCATCGGAACAGATTTTCGGCGCAGTCCCGCACGGCGCCTGTCCCGCACTGCGCCCCACACACTGGCGAGGCGCGGCGGACTTTTCCCCGCATGTATGAGGGCACTTCCTCGGACGGCGAATCTTCGGCGCAGCGCCGCCAGCCGCCCATGTCCCCCACTGTGCCCCCGCACTGCGAGGCGCGGCGGGACTTTTCCCCGCAAGTATGATCGCACTACCTCGGCGGACAATCTCAGACGCAGCGCCGAACTTCGCCTTATTCCCGCACTGCGCCCGACACGCTGGCGAGGCGCGGCGGACTTTACATGATATGTATGAGCGCGGCCCGTCCCCGACATAAATCAGGTGCAGATTCCGCCGGGAAACTGGCGGAAAACGGCGCCTCGACCCGGCGAGCTTCATACATGTGGCCCTAAATTCTCAAACACCAAATACAGCAGCACATAGCCGGCACTAAAAACCATGCAAACCATGAACTAGCATAACATTTAAAATGCATTGCCACTATGCTTTATACATGATGAAAAATGTAAAGGTGTTTAGCGCGCAGTTTGATCAAGTTGTGTTTGTCGACCATTAAGGTAGCCTTATTCATGTACAAAGCGTAGCACTCATGCATTTTAAATGTTCCACTAGTTCAGTGTTTGTATGGATTTTAGTGCCATCTATGTTCTGCTGTACTTGGTGTTTGAGAATTTACTTTCTTCAGTCACAACAGTTTGCACAAGCATCTATTCAAATTGCAAACGGATGTGCAAGTTACCTTTATTTTTCTTGGACTGTGCATTTGGAGGAGTGGCTTACTCCATCTTAGTCATGCATTCCTCACACCTGACTGCATGAGGCCCTTATAATCAGTGTGAATGGTGCTAAGACCTGAATACATGGCAGCTTTTGCCTTCCAGAGAGGTATTAGAATTAGGGACCCAAGAATTGTTGCTTCATAAAGATGGTTAGGCCTAGGCCAGTGATTGTGAACCTTTTAGAGACTGATTACTGAAACTGCAAAATCCCTTTAATTACATACTTTCCAACTTTGAAAGTGGGAAAGTGGGAGATCTGAAGATGCGGCGTGTGAATTTGTGTTGTCATGCCCTCTTTTGGTGAGCCATACCCCTACAAAAAAGCCACACCTACTCCACCTAACTGTGTAACGAAGAAAGCTAAATTGGTTGTAGAAAAAACACAGGCGTGTTTAGAAAAGGTCCTTCAAAGGAGCGCTGCGCAGCAAGAGGAGTTCACTACCGCAACTAAATGGGTAGGATTTATCTACTTTATTAGAATAAAATGGTGACGCGTTTCGCGGGCACCTCTGACCCGCTTCTTCAGACCATGAATCCATAATTATGACACGTTGTGATATACTATTCACTAAAGGAAGAGGCGGAGTGAATAGGATATAACAAAGTGTCATAATTCTGGATTCATGGTCTGAAGAAGCGGGTCAGAGGTGCCCGCGAAACGCGTCACCATTTTATTCTAATAAAGTAGATAAATCCTACCCATTTAGTTGTGGTAGTGGACTCCTCTTGCTGCGCAGCGCTCCTTTGAAGGACCTTTTCTAAACACGCCTGTGTTTTTTCTACAACCAATTACCATCCCCGTTGCTGAACCACGTGGGACGCCTAGAACCACGTGGGACGCCGGAGTGTCAGGTCCTAAAGAGCAGCAGCGCCTATATCCATACTGAGATGTTTTAAACTTTAGCTGTAGCAGTTATAGTACAGCTAAGAGAGGTGAGTACATTCCCCTCTCATGTTATAATTATTATTGTCTGGGCTTCACTATTGCGCTTATTTTCCTACCTTTTGCATGTCGGAGGATTCACTCTCCCGGATGCTCTGAATTGAAGAAAGCTAAATTAGGGTTTTGGCATCACCCAGCTTTCCTGGACTGTTGGATAGCCTTTTCAGCCTCCAGGAGAGCTGGGAGACACTGTCAAACTGTGCCTGAACCTAAACCACTACATTACAATCAATATTTCCACCATACAGTGATTATACAGTGGTAGTTAACAGTGTACACAAGCTCTGCAGATATTTAAGTGAATACAGTGCAGTGACATCTAGGGACTCACCGGAGACGTCTCCTGTGACTGAAATTATCTTTCCCTTTTCTTTTCCATCCTGTCAAGACCGGCATGATGACTTCTTCTGACCACGATTTGTCCCTGCAAAATTTATCACACAAGCATCTTAGAATTCTACTTTTGCCAGTACTTCCCTACCTGTGCTCTCCTCTGTACAAACTCCATATGGGATGATAGGTAGAGAGGTTATGGGGTGATAGGTGGAGTGATAGATGAGAGGTGAGAGGACTATGGGGTAATAGGTGGGAAGGTTATAGGGTGATAGGTGAAGGTGAGAGGACTATGGGTTAATAGGTGGGAAGGTTATGGGATGATAGGTGTAGTGATAAGTGGAGGTGAGAGGACTATGGAGTAATAGGTGGGAAGGTTATGGGGTGATAGGAGGAGGTGAGAGGACTATGGGGAAATAGGTGGAGAGGTTATGGGATGATGGGGGGTTGTATTTTGTGTTTGCACTAGGATACTTGACACAATGGTGGGGAGTGGTAGGAGAGATGAGTACAGAGCACTGCTTACAATCTTCTTGGGGAGGCATTGAATCATCCCCCTGGAGATTGTGCTGCGGCTGTGCTCTGTACCCCCCAGAATCATATTGTGTAGGTTGAACTCCATAATTTGGACCCCAGAAGATCATCCACAGGCATGATCTTCAGAGGGT